>VYZU01029702.1:0-35252 GCA_013401355.1 Ceyx cyanopectus | reverse complement strand
ACAAGTTGCCCAGGGAGGTTGTTATTATATAATATTAAAATATTATATATATTCAAGGTGAGGTTGGACAAGGATCTGAGAAGCCTGGTTAGTTGAGGGTGTCCCTGCTCACTGCAGGGGCTTGGACTGGATGACCTCTGGAGTTCCCTTGCACCTCTAGGATTCTATGATTCCTGCTCCTTCCCAAGTGATACTGGCACAGTAGCAGCAGTATTCTCCCTGGGCCTCCTCTGCCTGATGGCCAGAAAAAAACAACCCCCAGCACACCCAAGAACCACCTGCTTCTCCCCACCCCCACTCCCAAGTTTTCCCCATGCAGCCACTGAGCACCCACCTACCTCGAGGAGCTGCCAGGAAAAGGACTGGGGAAAGAGGGGAACACACTGCTCGGTGAAGTCCAATGTATTTGGTGAAATGGGTGTGTGTGCACAGTACAGATATTTGTTCATGCACTCACTGCCATGAAAACACCTGTGCTTGGCCATCCGGATAAACATCCTCACTCCAGAACTCCCAGCAGCCTCACTCCGGAACACCAGCTCTCTCTTATTCATTGGAACGGACTCAAAACACAACAGCTAGAAAATGAACTCTCAGAGGTCACCTTCACCCCATTACCTGGCCCTTTATGCAGTGTCTGGCATCCTTTGGATTTCCTTTAAGGAATGAACTGTGTTGCCTTGGGAAGACTGTTCCTTCCTGCACTGTGGGAAGGGAGCAACATCAGTGTATCAGCCTGACACACCAGTTGTTTTTAGCTCTGCCAAATCTCCCACCTGCAGAAACAATTAACATTTCTGACCACTGTACTACAGATTGATTTCATATGAATTCAAACTGGCCCCTCTCTGTATGAAGTAATAATTTCCTTTTATTCCTGAATATTTAATGTATAAAAATGTGATTTTATAATACAAAGTATGCATAGATTACTAAACAACACCACTGAAGCAGACTACATTTATTTCTGCTTATTCAACCTGCTCTCACACACACTTAAAACTACAGTGGCCTTAAGTAGAACAAAAAGAGTGGCAAACATTAATATTCTGGGTCTTCTTTGATCTCCTGAGTACTAATCCTCCAAATAAAACTCCAAAGAGAGCATTATATCTGTGATTCTGTGATTAGTATGTGTTTATGGAAATACTTGCACAGCATCAAGTTGAGTCAGTCATCACAGAATTTTCAAAATAATCTAAATTTTCAGTGTTCTAACCCCTCCCTACACACTTACAGATCTTTGTGTAACTGGAGACTTATCCACCATTTTCACTCCCAGGCCCTCTCTGGGAATACAGCTCTTCCAAACTCACTGAAGCCACAGATGTCAACCTGGAATTACCTAGAAATGCTCTTCAGCCAAACCATGCTAATGCCAGAGTTTACAAAGTGAAATCTCACAGTCCTAATAATCTGCATGCCCATAAAATATTGTAATTAGGAGCTTATGAAAAATACATAAAAGGCCACAAACACCCCTCCAACAAGCTCCAACAATCAAGACAATTCCCTGGAGAGACAGAAACAGAAGGGAGAGCTGGAGAACAAACTCCACCAGGACAGCAGCGTTTGCAGCAGCTCCAGCTCCACCCCAGCACCTTCTCCACTACAGGGATGGAACAGAAAGGAGGGGAAAGGAACAAGAGCCAGTCCATGGACTGCTAGATACTGGTCAGGTCCTTCCCTTGCCCCTGCTTTCCCCCACCCCCAGCGTTCTCCCCAGGGACACAGGACACAACGTCTTGCTCATGGTGGGCAAGGCAGGTTTCCAGCTCAGCTTTCACCCCTTGAGATCTCCCTTTTGGTGGTCACACTGACACAGACTGGGTTCACTTGGACAAGGATGGTTTTCTTCACGGTACAACCACAATTCAAAAGCAGCAGTGGAAGTGTTGAAGTGAACATCATGAACAGTTGTCTCCTGGCCATGCTGCTGAATCTCCCAGGGGGAAGGGCAAGCTCTAAAATCTAGGGACTATTTGCTTTCTGGTGCCCATTTGTATTTCTGGCAACGGATCTGCACAGTACATTTCTATATTTAATAAAGGAGTAGCATAAAAACTGGTGATAAACATAATGGTTACCTTAAAAAATGGTGAACTTCAACAGTGTGTTTTGCTCATCTCATCCCCAGTTCTGTCTGGTTTTAATATCAAGAATTACCAGGTATGCTACAGTGAATATTTTAATTTAAGGAAGTCTTTTAAAAAGAATAAAATTAGGGGGAAAAAAAGCCCATTTCACAAAGCAGAGTAATGAGGGAAGAATGTAGTTATCCCACTGCAATTCAACCAGAGGTTATTTGTCCATTTAAACAAGCAGAAAACACAATGAGGAGTGCAGTGTATGGGAGCTTGACCCTGCACACACTGCTGCAGCAGCTCTGCCCTCAGGGCACCCAGGTGCTGGCACCCCAGCACTCTGCTCCAGAACCCCCTCACTCTTCCCAACTCTGAACCTCTCCATTACCAGCTTTGGATCTAATTCTTTTGAGTTTTCTTACAACAGGAAAATAAGTACTTAACATAGCAAAAGAGAGACAAATGATGTATTTTTATCGCAGTGATGAATGGCACTGATACCATAACATGGTTTTAACCACACAGCTGAGCACTTTCTGTGCTGTCTGCTTGAAGAATAGAGGGCTGTAGAGAAGTACAGTCTGTTGACTCCTCCTGGCAGACCAACCCATTGTCTCAGCCTTGACGGGATTCTGTGCTAAAAATAACATTTACAAAACCTGTTCTACAGCCACGTGGTTACCCCTTGATCTCCACCAGTTCCCCTCCTACCCTCACCCCAAGCACATACTGCCAGACAAAACAAATGTGCCAAGCACCACCCTAATAGTCCATCCCATAAAACACATACAGGCAGACTCTGCCTGGACATCTCTTCTGGAGAAGATGGTTTTCCCAGAACCAAGGAGCACAGAGGAATGGGATGCTCACAGGGCATTTTCCTGTCCTGGTGTGAGAGCAGCACTGATTGTGTTCAGTGATTTCACTCTCCAGCTCAGCTCTTCTCCCTCCCTGCCCTGTCTGCAGCCAGCAGCCTGTTCGCACAGGCAGGGGCTGCTGCTGGCAGTGC
Organism: Ceyx cyanopectus; assembly: GCA_013401355.1. Taxonomy (NCBI): domain Eukaryota; kingdom Metazoa; phylum Chordata; class Aves; order Coraciiformes; family Alcedinidae; genus Ceyx; species Ceyx cyanopectus. Next base: position 32,159 of record VYZU01029702.1, on the reverse strand, counting down.
CAACACCCCATGGGCAGAGTCACTGCCAAGGGTTGGGGTGCAGACCAAGGCCCCTGCTGGGGCTTGTGCCACGCTGGGGGTGCAGACAGGGAAAGGTGGCACCTGCAGGGAGGAGGGGACAGGACAGGGAACCCCAAACTGACCAGCCAGGGATCCCAGCCCACCTACCTCATATTCAGGATAAAGCTGAGGGGTCTGGAGGGTCTCTCTCTCAGGGGGCCCTCTTGGACAACTTTGCCAGCTCAGCTTGGCTCGGCTTCTCTTTTGGTTCCTTCCTTAGAGCACCCAGGAGGCCTCTGTCCATTCTGCCTTCCATCCTGGTCTGGGTGTTCCTGACCCCAGAGCCAGAATCCAGCTCCTGAGCACAGCTCCCAGCTGCTGCTGGGCCCAGGCTGGGACTCTCCCAGTGCTGCTCCACAGCATCACTGCTGACTGGGATGTCAGTACCATCAGGGGCTGGGTTCCATACTGGCTTTGTACATATTTGTATCGAGTCCATTTATTATTGTTATTATTATTTCCATTCAAGCTGTTCCAGTTCCCTTGTCTAATGGCTGAGTCTCTCTCCCTTATTGCCTTTCTTTTCCCTCTGGGGAGGGAGGGTGTTAACAGAGAGAATCTGTTATAGGTCTGAGGAGCCACCCTGGTCATAAACAGTCACAGAACAAAGTCTCCAGCACTCAGAATGACACAGAACCATCAAGCACATTTGCATTTTCTCAAACATGTAACATGCTTTAGACTGAGGAAAAAGTAAAACACTCAGGTAACTCAATTTTATTGATCAGAAATATATGATAATTAATAGCTTGGAATATTTTTTCTTGTATGTCTCCTTATTAACAACACCCTCTTGTTCACCAAACAGGCTATGAAATGAAACTGAAATTTCTCATACCTGCCAGCCATTTCTGCACCACTGCTTTTTCTCTACAAGTAGAATTTCAGAGAGAACATGCTTTGGTTTACCATTTAATTTCTATTATAGTGGAAACAGGGAATTATTAATTATATATTCATATTGCAGCTATATAAAATATAAGCTCTTCCATTCTTTCACAGACAAATGCTCTGCCTTCTAGATGGAGAAAACACTTTTTAACTGCTTTACAAACTGGTATTACTAGAACAAATGGCTCCTTAACAGCTTTAAAAGAATAAAAGCAACAGTTTCACACTAATTATGCAGATTTCCTTGGGCACGGGGAAGTTTATATCAGCTCAAAAAAAAAGGTAGTTACTAGAGGATTCCTGAAACTAGGTATTTGCTTACTATGCAAACTCTTCTCCTTGCTTACTGTCTCACCAAGCCAAAAATCCACTGAGCCACAGAACACTTTTTGTCTTATCAGTTGTAAGCTACACCTAAAAAATTGCAAGACATAAGGAAATACCTGATGATCAGTATCCAGGTACCAGGAATAACTGAAGAATACAAGAAGAATTTTGCCAAACATCTAGTGAGGATAAGCAGATATCAAGGAGATGGGAATTAGATTCTGAATATTAATTTCCAAGATTTCTCTTTATAGTAATATTGAAAATTCTATTCCTCCAAGTCTTTCTTATGCCAGCAACCACAGTGATTATTTTTAATGTGTCAGTTAATAAATTTGTTTCTTTCTTACTCTACAAAGAGTAAGAATGAAACAAGCATCAGGAAAAAAACAAGAGAAATTAAGACAGGGAGAGGGAAACTCAATTCTGTGCAAACTACACCCAAGTGAAGAGAACTAATGAATGCAACAAAATATACATTGTTCCTTAACAACAGAAACTAAAGATTCCTTTGTGGTATAGCTTCAACTTCCACCAGCTTCACACACCAATCTCTTTGGGTTCCTTTCCCAAAACACCACTCAACGCAGCAGTTCTGATGGAGGGAGGCAAGCAGCACACGGGGTGCTCCTCTCAGTGGAACTGACATACCCACTATGGCATAAAGTCCAACTCACAACACCTCAGGGCTTCCAAACACCTCCTCTTTGCTTTGCCTTGCACAGTCAGCTCTCAGCATCATACAAATCTTCAGCCCTGTAAAATGGATGCAACCAGCCACCTGCAAGTCTTACAAATACCCTGAAAATCAGTACTTTCAAAGACAAGATTTTTCTCAGAGTCCTCTAGCAACTCAGTTATTGATCCAAAATAAAAAGTATTTAGTAAGTGCCCCGGTACCTATTTATCTTCTTTCATTGCCACCCCTCCAGAAACTGCTGTTAAAAGGTGTCTCAGGTTTCCAAGATGAAAATGTTTTTCCAGCCTAACTGTGACCTTGGCTTTGTTGTTGAAACTCGACACATTTTTGACAATCAGCACACACAGAATTATTATTATTATTATTATTATTATTATTATTATTATTATTATTATTTATTATGCTGAGTCATTAGCACCTTCCCTAAGCAACTGCTTCACCCTGCCTTTCCCCCCATCCTGGAGTAGCACTTGTGTTATTTAGGGCTACTTTAACATCACTTGATAGAGACTTGACAACACAATCAGAGTGGCTTCAGTTGGAAGTCATCTGTGCACAGTGATGTCAGTGTTGTTCCTCACTAACAAATTCTGGTGAAGACATTTCAGTGGCAGATCTATTCAAATGTCTCCTGTTGTCTAAATCAATCTGTTAACTCCAGAGTTTGGGAGCTATTGTGCCATTTAGCACATGTACGTGCTAGGAAGCGCTTCACAAGAATTAAGTCACTAAGCACGTCTTCTCTGACATGAGCTGTCTGTCAGAAACATCTCATCAGCCCCATGGCCAAGACCACTTCATTATCCCTGCAAATATTTTACGACAAGCATGTGATCATTCAACAGCAACAGAGTTTGCCTCTGAAAGATGACAGTGCTCAGAATACTTCATTTTCTCTCTCTAAATGGCTTCAGAGTATTCCCACAAATATCCATGACCCCAGTTCCGGCTATTTTTTTTTAATCCTTATTTTTGCTCTTTGGGTTTCTTGGTTATGTTTGGCTTTTGGTTTGGTTTTTTAATAAAAGCAATTTTACCTAACCCATCCAAATCCAATAATGACCATGTGAGTTGAATTCATGTGGATGTTGAGGACCGCCAAAAATATGTATGAACCAGAAAACCCTCTCTGGTATGGAGACCTCCAACACGGAGACAGAATAAACTCATCTGAAGTCTTGAACACATTTTGCAGTTGCATAAAGGATGCTAAAATTAGAAAGGGGTAGAGTGTTTGCCAGTGGATTCTTCACAGCTGAACACAAACCTCTGAGCTTACAGCTTTGGGAATCAACATCTTTATACAAATGTCTTCCTTATTTTTTTTTTTTAATAAAAACCAGTACAATGTATGTTATACATTTTGAACTTTCATTTCCCTACAAGTGTTTTCAAGGAAAAAGTCTAAAGAGAACACATAACTGTATTTAGGTGTTCTTAAGTATATATAAAAAACAAATTGTGTTACTTATGAACCTCTGTGATCCAGTAATAGACATAATCCTCTGTCCTGGACCAGATTGATGGGTTTTTTTAATGGATCATTAAGTATGTAAGACCAAACCCAGCTGAATAAATATTTGCTTAAGTGCACTACATTTGTTGTTTTACACTACACATGCACGGGCCCTTGTTTCTTCCAAGTGTTACCTCTTTTGCTTGAAGTACAATATAAGGCTGCTTTTGTACTGTACTTTTATAACTGTACTAATAACAGCTTTGAGGATAGTTTAACATGTGTACATTTATTTGGCAGCTAATGCCAACGGTGAAATATTGAAATCCTTTAAATTAAAGATGTTTTCCAGGGATAGCAAGCTGGATAAGACTCCAAGCTTTCTAAAACGTGGTCTCTAAGCACACAATCAGCAAGTAAAGCCATCGATTAAATAGTAGGAATATATGCACTCATTTTCTGGCTTCTCCATATGGAGACCAATGCAAAGGATGCAGCATGTGGGAGACACCCACCTTCCAGCCACGAGCATAACACAGGGACTACTAACATTTGTTTCAGTCCTGAAGAGAACCATGTGTCAAACCCCAACAAAAAGCATGCCAAAGCAGCCTTTTTCCACTAGGAAAACTGGAGAGAGCTGAAAAGTAGTCCCCATTTACAATGAAAACCTTGTCAGGTGTTCACTGTAATAAAAGTGTTCCTGGCAGATGTAGTCAGTCCCACTTTCACTGTCCTCTCTGCCCCACACACATGTTCCCCAGGGGCAGCTGTGGGTGATAAATCCACAAAGCAGGTCTAACATGCATCAAAACTGGACTGGACAATAGTGCATAAAGCTCTGCAAGTCCATGAGGATTTCTGGACTTCTGCTCCTGCACCTGAGACAGTAACCATGTATTTGCTATGAACATAAAACTATTCCAGTCCAAAGATGCTGCTCTGGCAGTTTCTATCCCCAGCTCTTGAAGCATGTTATGATGATTCAGAATCCCCCCCACATTCAGACAAAGTCTCAGGGGGGGTCTTTGTTCCAATATCCTCCACTCACTCACAGCACGCGAAGCACACGATGTGAAATGAAATCTGCTGATTCCATACTGGGTATTTTCTATGGATTATTAGATACTGCCACCAAGCACACTGGGCAGAAGCTTGCCAATCTGAAAAGCTCCCTTTCCTGGCTTTTGGACTTGAGTTGTCTACTCAGAGTGTCCAGTGAGAAACTGATCTCAGCTATTAGTGAATGAGATGAAACACTAACTACTCTGTCTGCAGACATTCATTGTCCAACAGATAAAGTACTCCAAGTGTTCTTTGCAATCAGAAAAAAGTTTCCCTGTGACCCTATCACATCAAAGGATAAAGTTATTGAGCTAAATACCTCTACAGATGATATGCCTATTGATATCTTCAAAGGGCTTTTTTAAAAAATTCAACAGAGAAAAAGAATCTTACAACAGGATGCAAATTCTGTGGAAGAGATCAAATGATAAAGGTTTTGCCAGAAGGAATGATAAACTGCTGTAGAATATCAACAAAACCAGAAGCAAGGTGGGAACTGCCTCTGTGCCTGCTTCCAGTAAAAAATGTCCTTTTGATTTCAAGCCTTTATGATCATTCTAGGCTCTCAGATCAGTAGAACCCACCATTGATCAGTTATCAGATTGTGGCAGCAAGTAATTTGAAAGATTGCCAGTTGGGCAAATCCTGGGTTGATAAAATTCACATTTAGATAACAGACTATGCCTTGAATCAGTGCATGGCAGTTCTGATAGTCCAGAGGGGTGTCCCCTCCTCTCTCCAGCACTAGCCAAAAAACAGGTGGTTTCTCTCCTATCTCATTTGCCAGGATTATGGTAGAATCCTGTTTAACAGCTCTCCATGCTCCTTGGGATTTCTTACCCTCATCCAGCCATCTAACTCCAGCCACCACAGGGAAACTGCCCTGTACTCTGAAAGGACTCCCATTTTCTGAACTTTCTTCATCACTATGATACTTTTGGATCACTGCAGGATTATGCTGCTCAGAAGAATGAATCACTTGGAAACCTGAAATGTGGCCTCTTGGAAACACTTTGGCATGTTTTTCTTGGTCAGCTACAAGCACGTAAGTCTGTCTTCTACATGATCTTGGACAGTGAACACTTGGCTTCCCAGAACCAACTCTGTTCATAGAATCACTGGATGAATTATGTTGCAAAGGACTCGGGTGGTCATCTTCTCCAACCTGCAAATAGCAGAGTCACCTCTCAGTCCAGACCAGGGTGCTCAGGGCTTTGCCAGGTAGACTGGCAGAGCTGGAGGACAATTACACAGCCTTGCTGGGAGACCTCTTTTAATGCTTCATTATCCTCACTATTAGTATTTCTCCTGAAGTCTGAGACTCTTCTCTTTATTTAGGCACATTGTTCCTCATCTTCCAGCCAGGGACGTCAGTGGAGAGCCCAGCTCTGCTCTCCTGATTGCATCCTTGTCTCTCTTGGAAGGCTGCCATTAGTTTCTCTCTGCCTTCAAGCATCTTCTCCAAGCTGCACAAGCTCCATTCCCTCAGCTTCTCCTCATAGGGGACACACTTCAGCCTTCAAATACTTTGGAGGCCCTCTCCTGAATCTGTTCCAGTCAATCAGTATCTTCCTTGGGCTGGGCTTGGGGAGGTTGTGTCCAAACCTTGATGGAACATTTCAAGTGTGGTCTGATGAGAGCTGACAAAAGTAGGAATTTGGGACTTCCATCAGCATACCGTCCAACGTGCCATCAGATTGCATGCCATGCAACACTGCAGGACCCTGTTTCAGCCTACTGGACCTGAAAAGAAGTTTGCTCATCTCTTCCCCACTTCTGAGGAGCAGTTTGCTGCAGTTCTGTGGAAAGAGTCTCCACTTTTTCTGACATGTTTGTACCACTGTCCCTGAAGGACTTGCAATCAATTGCTATTGAAAAAAAACAACCAATTTTTTTAAAAACATTTTTTTCCTTATCTTTATGGTTTAACAATATTTAAATGCAGCAGGGAAACACGTAAGCCACTTTCTCATTTCAGCTTCCATTACTATGCCTGAAGCAGTGGAGAATGGCTCAACTTGATCAGGGACAGAGGGATCACAGGCACAAAAAGCCCTGCCTCACCAAGGAGCAACCCTCCTTGGTTTTCCTGAATTGATAGAAGAGTAATTCTATTGTTCATGAGACTGAGGAAAATGAGATTGTAGAAATTTAATTCTGGCTCTGACAGGTATTTGATTGGGGAGATTATAGGCTCTAAAATGTTTGGAATAGAGATTGTACTTGAGCACTGCCTATGTTTAGGGAATACATTTGCCAGACAGACAGTAAACAGTGCAGAGAAGAAAATCTCAGCTAAATAGAATAATAATTTAAACAGCAGAGATGCTTGTCTTAAAGTTTGTCAAAAATACAATTGCTTGCTGCAGTCTGACACGTTAGCAGCCTGGCTCTCCTGCTTGAACTGTTCTTGACAGATTTTAATGTTAATTGGTCTGGGGAAGATGCCAGACGACCTAAAACATTTGCTGCAAAACAAACGTGGAGGAGATATGGCTCAGGGTGAGGAGTCTCACAATTTACTTACAACTGCAGAGAGCAAACACCATTCCCTACAGGGAATGACAGAGTGAGCTGAAGAAAAAAATAAATCATTTTAAGAAGTGGCAAGTAACAAGCAACTCTGCCACAAGATTTGCTTCCTTTAAGCAGCCACATGACATTATTTTCACTCTAGTAAAAGTGCTGACTATGAACTCTAACAAGGTCTCAACAGCAATACAAAAAGCAGTTGCATTCAGCAGAATTTTTTCTGTGCACAAATTGCCATTTATGGGTAGCTAAAAAAAAATAAAATCTCCAAAAGGCAAAAGAACTGGAAACCAAGTTATGAAGGAGTCCCTCAGAGAAAAGGCATACTTCAAACACTTGGCCCTACCTCTCACTCCATGACTGCAAATACCAACCCAGACAAGTGACCATCCTCTGTTGGGTGGGGATCCACCAGTGTCCATGATGGAATCATACCAGTTGGAAAAGCCCCTTGAGATCATCCAGTCAAACCATTAACTACTCCACAAAGTTCACCCCTAAACCATGGCCCTCAAAACCACATCCAAACACCCCTGAAACACCCCCAGGGNTCCCAGCTCCTTCAATGGCTCCTCATCAGATTTCTTCTCCAGGCCCTTCCCCAGCTCCGTTGCCTCCTCTGTTCCGAGACACATTCCACAGACCCATGGCCTTTTTGCCCAGGTCAGGGTCACCACTGCTGAAGGAAGGGACCTCTGAAGAACATCTGTGCAGTCTCCTAAGGACACCCTCAAGTACCAGCCCTGCAGTTGTAGCAGAGCCCTTCTCCCAGGAGACAATCACACTTAGCAAAAGGACTCAGCATCCCAGCATCAGATGGAAGGTGGACTCTGAGTCACTGAGTATTCTGGAAGTCCAACTCTCACTCATTTCCATTAGAACTGGGGGCACTTGGCTATTTAACAGACTCAAACTGATGAAAAGATGAAAAACCATCTTTGAGTGAAGATGTGAGTCAAGGAGATCTTTGTGTGGCTGGAGACTTGCCTCCCAGACTGATTAGGGACACAGAGCACAGGCAGCCTGTTGCCCATTCCTTGGGTAATGCCAAATCTTTGTTTCACAGTTTTTTCTGCTCATTCCTTTGTTTGCTCCTAAAGACCAGCAAGAAGGATCCCTTCTCTTCCTTCAAAGGGAAGGGGTAAGATACTTCTGGAGCCGTTACAGGTGCTAAAAGAAAGGAAAGGAGCAGAGGAGAATGAGAGTCTTCATGTTGTGCTTTTGAGTAACAGCGGAACTAAATCTGTTTCTCCAGTGAGGAATCAATAAATTGAAATTTAAAGGATTCTGGCCAAAGAGACAGAGAATCTAATTTGTGCCATATGCAGGAGCATGGAGGAAAAACCTCAATTCAACCCTTCAGAAAGCAGCAGTGAAACACAGACATAACCAACTGCAAAGTATCCTCCTTCTTTTAAGACCAGCAAATAAACTACAGGGACTATCAGTGCCTCGGCCACTTACAAAATAAGCCAGCTATTGATCCAAATACAAAGGCTTGTTTGTTAATTCAATCTACTGTTTAGCAGAGGAAACAGATGACAAAAGGAACAAGAACTGTATTACAGCAGAGAATGAAAGAGAAGTGGAAGACTTTATTTTTCTTAAATACAACACATAAAAGAGGAAATTATTTCATAGACATAAAAAAAAAATAAATCAAAATGTTCATTGTAAATCTTCCACTATAAGCTCGCTTATAAAAATCAATTGCTGAATTAATTAACTCTGTACACGAGTCTTACATTTCTTTGGAAGCCAAAATTTATCATTTAAAAGTTTCTCATTTTGTATAATTTGAAGTTATCCCCATCTTTAAAATCAGTACTAAGTTCCAAAAATAAAAACTAGCAATTAAAGAGTTTTTTAAACTTAATATTTATGTATTACTAGCGCAATACTTTATCACAATTGTTGTTAAACTCAGTTTTAGAAAACAAAGATTTTACTCTGTTAATTCAATGCATACTAAACTACTCTGTGTCCTGTTCCCCCTTAACCAGCAGCACAAGAGCCCTCTTAGCACTTCTGTACTTCCACAATGGGAATATGAACAGAATGTTTCCTTCCCACCTCTGTGGTAACAGACTCCTTCCCATATAACACTAAAAGCTCAAGGAGATACTTGGCTTCCAAGGCAGACCAACTCCCAGCATGTCCCTTCTCCAGGGAAAAGTGATGCTTTGCACAGCAGCAGTTGTTTGTTGGTTTGGGGTGGTTTCTTTATTTTGGGGTGAGGTTTTCAAGAGGTCACAGTTGGGTTTTGAACTTCTAAGTAGTTCAAGTAGGAAGCTGACAGAGCTGTAGCAACTACTCCATCTCCACAAGTGCTGACTGATCCATGGGTTTGAATTGTGTTTCTTGGGATGTGACCACCTCTGCATTGATCTGTTGTACCTTGATCTTCCAGATCTTGGGTAGAGGCTCTGGAATTGGTCACTAGGGAATTCAACAGAGCAAGTTTTCAACTACCAGCTCATGAGCAATATGACTGCACTGGGACTGCTGTGTGGGATGTATTTTTATAGGGCTCAGAAGTTTCTTCAGCAGCAGCCCATGACATTGTCTGACACACTGCACAGTCAGCATCTCAGCAAGTGGAACACCTTTCCCAGTTAAGAACCAGTTCAGAGCACCACTGAAGCCAGGCTCAGGGACTGTGATTAGTCTGCATTAAGTCATCAGTGCTTAGGAGCCTGAGAGCTACACTGCCTCCAGTAACATGTATCATTCAGAGACAGACATGCTTTTCCAGGAAGGGTATCACAACTGTTTTTATTATAAGAACTTTGTGGAGTTAAGACCTTGATGAAATTAATTTAATTAATTCTTTCAAAACAACCAAAAAGAGGAATTGGAATAATAGGATTCTTGGCATTTGTTGTTTATTTTGGAGAGTAAAAGATAAATTTATTTATTTTTTTTAAACCAACTGTTTTTCAAGCTATTTAGAAACATTTGGATTGTTTAAAATTTAAATGACCCCAAATTTGCCAGATTTCTGGTTTCAGAAAGAAAAGATTATGTGGAAAACTGTTGGAGAGCTGAGTAAAGCCCATGACATTCCCAGCAATAAAAGAGCCCACACTGATCTCAGTGTTTTGCAACACAGCTTTAAAGAACAAATGGAAACAATCTGATCCCATGCAGTAGAGCCACTACTCCAGCTTGCCACCTCTGTGAGCATGTAACAGATACCCAGAGCTTCAGAACACCAAAAAAAGCAGTCTACAAGAAGGGCGGAACATTAACAAACTACTGAGAGAACAACCCCAGTCCCACAGCCACCTGGTGCACCCAAACCAACAGCCAAGAGCCTGGTGGAGGAATAAAAGCTCTGGAGCCAGCAGATGTAGCACATGGCTACTGCTTCGTCTTCAGCAGCAGTTCCCTAGAGTGGGGAAAATAAGGGAGAGAAGGTACAGAAGAATCCCAAGGAAGAGCAAGAATTAAAATGCAGATGTCCATAAACACACAAGTGTCATGACCAGATAGGATTTATTCATTCTAAACATCAAAAAGACAGGATGAATTTGAAGTAGTATTTGGCCCCCGTCAAAAAAGCCAAAGCTGTTCTTACCTGGCCAAAGCACAGCCAAGAGCTACCAACTGCACTTCTGTTTGTGGAGAAATATTCTCCCAAGTCCAAAATTAATTTACGGTTGTCAGTATTTGGATGTAACTGGGTTGAAATGTTACACCTCTAATAAAAGACTTTACAAACTCTCGAGTCAGTAACTTTCTAAACTTAGTTCTGTAATACACAGTAGTTTTCCTAAGGAAAATAAAGTACTTGTAGAAGCATCTACTGGGACAGTGGGATTTTTTCTACCTAAACTGTAAAGTTGTTCAACAGCTGAAAATTAAAAAGGTTTTAATCTTGATATTTAATTAATTTTTATATTTGCTTTAATTTATACTTATTTTACGACTAGCCTGTGAATTTGTAACTTCTGCTATGTAAGCATTTTAGGGGAAAAACTGTGGTCACAAATCAATACAGAATCCCTTATTCTTTGTACTAGTATCCTAGTTACTGGTTTGGATCTTCATCATTAAATTCACTTATTAAACATATTTATATTACAGAAAGATCAAGTTTTTCAGAGATAAAATGATGAAAATGCTTACAGTCTTCATCCTGCAATAGCGTATCCAAAGAAAAAACAGAAACAGGATTCACAGACAGCAAAGTCTTTATCTTAAATGTGTATGGAATTGTTTGTGCAGGAATGATATTAAAGAATATTCCAGTCCCCTGAGGTGCAAGATATTGATGTGTGCTAAAGAAAGCTCACTTTTTAGCAAGAGATACTGAAGATGCAGGTAGTGTCAAAGTCCAACATTTTCATCACTCAAAAGGATTTAGGGACACTGGTCTTATTCGACCAGTGGTGACAAGTATCTCATGAGCAAGGTCACCAGCAAAAAACACTTGCCCGACGAGACTAAGCTTTTCTGCCATACTTGGAAATGAATATATTTCAACCTTGACCACATCAAAGAAACGGGTTGGTAGTTTTGTGACTTTCAATGTCACCAGCATAGCAGCCAGTCTCCTAGAAAAGCTACTCCTAGAAAAGCTGAATTTAAGCCAAAAAAAAAAAGACAAAACAAGAAGGAGTAGCAAGTGCAGCCAATACAGAGGGTGTATGTTCTGTTTCCAGGCTACGGTTTTAAATATCATCTGACTTATTAATAGTTGTGTCAGGTTGCCAGAGCTCACTAGCTCACTTTATTCATTTATTTAAAGCTAGTTCAGCTCGGCAATGTGAGTCCTCTTAGTGTAAGAACAGCTGACAGGCAACCAGGTGAACCATGAACTTTTCTTTTCCAATGTCACACCAGTTCTGCTCTGCTCCCCCCACCCTCCCTCAGGATCTAAAAACAAAAGAACACACAGCTCCTTTCAGAATCCTGGTACAATAATGAATAATTATCATGATAGAGAAACTTTCTGAAATGGAAATAGTATTTTTAAAGAATTAAAGAAAATGTGATGCAAACTTGTGACAAGAAAATAGGAATACCTGGAGGAACAATGGAAGGAGAAGCTTAGACTTCGTAAGGTTGTCAGTGTGCTAATTAGTCATTTACCTCGCAATCTTTACATCTTCATAATAAATGTACTATTGGATGGATTATCCTTTGCATTTTTCAGACAACTGAACTCATTCATCATCATTAGGAGGTACCTCCGATAGAACCACTTAAAATGACAAGAAAAATTCAGGTCTGCAACCCTGCAGCTAAAAGCAGGTGACTATGCTCAGACTAATAAATTATCAGTTTACTGCTGGTGAAAATACATTTCATGCTTTTAGGGAATTATCTGGAATCAAGTTTTGAAGTGAATGTCCTTACATCAAATCATGTAAACAACAGAACATTTCTCCAGTGCCTACTGGCTTCAGTAAATTCTCCTCAGACTGATGCATGAGGCCACACAATTGTCTGCCTGAGAAAAGCCAATCTTCTGGCTGCACCAACACAATTGCTGTGCTGGAGTCCAGTCTGAGTTCTCACTGTGCCACAGCACACACCTCACCAGCCTTGGTGGCATTTACTGCACCTTCCACCTCTGGGCTTCACACAAGGAATGTGTGTGGCAAGTCTTTACAATCACTTCAGGAAAACAAGCTCAGCTAGAACCAGGATATTGTCATGAACCTATGGAATTTCTGTCACCACGTGCCCGTGGCATAAATAACAAACTACATCTTGTTTTGGCAGAAGAAAACATCTTCACCTAAGCTGGAGCAGACAAATGAGAGAACCTGATGAGAGCCCAAGTTAAATAACAGTACATTTCAAATGTTTCCTAGAGTCCAACAGTAAGCACTGAGAGAGGCAGGAGTGCTCCATGTGTGAAAAGGAGATTGTTTTACAGACAGCGCCACGGAAATGGGATGCAAGTCAAACCCCTGATTTATTTCCTATTCATTCCAACCCATGGCAGGAGGCAGAAAAAGAGAGAAAGCAATTATCAGTTACACACGCAGTAAAGCACAGATGACTGAAACACACCAAGACTGTTCATCATTTTTAAAGAAGCAGGTAGCTCTTCACATACAAAGAAAGGACGGAGCCCTGTAAACCCCACCAACTATCCAAAGCTTTTCCCAAATCATAGCAAAACCTTCTCCTTCCTTCATTTACAGCAAAGCCATGAACAATTTTTGTCATTTCTCTGACCTGATACCCAGTGCATGAGGGTTTCCTGCAGGAAGACACAGCCCAGTAAGACCCCCTGCACCCTCACACCCCCCCCCAAGGCCTACAAGCAGCACAACACCCACGGGCAGTGCTTCAGGAGCAAAGACTGAAGAGTCACAACAATGTCCTGGTGACTGGGGTTTCTCTGATTCTCTTTTTTTGCCTCAGTTTGGCTTAAGTGTTTTTCCAGGACGTAACTACTCACAGATTGGGTATCTGCAGAGACATAGCCCACGGAACTCCCAGCAGTTTGGCTATGTCAGGAGGAATGCAAGTTCTTTTAAATTAGAGCTCAGGCTGTCACTTGTATTCCCAAATATTCCCCAACACCCAGGGCTGAGCAGCCTGCCCAGCAGTGAGGCTTTTTCCCAGTGAGGGTGGCAGAGCCTGGAAGGGGCTGCCCGGGGAGGTTGTGGAGTCTCCTTCTCTGGAGATACTCAAGACCTGCCTGGATCTGTTCCTGTGTGACTTGGTTTAGGTGACCCTGCTCTGGCAGGGGGGTTGGACTAGATGATCTTCTAGGTCCCTTCCAATCCCTAACATCCTGTGATTCTGTGAGGCTGCAGGGTCACTGTGTCACTGGCACCCATCCAGGGGCCCCTGTGAAGATTTAGGAGCCAAAGGGATCCCAGAATAAGTCATAGAATCATAGAATAACCATGGAAAGGATCTCCTGGATCACTGTGTCCAACCATACCTACAATAACACAAAACACCTATGCACCTACCCACAAACCCACTCCATGCCTCCCCCAGAGCATGTCCTGAAGCACCATGGCAACTCATTTCCAGGGATGGTGACTCCACCCCCTCCCTGGGCAGCTTGTGCCAGGGTCTCACCACTCTCTCCATAAAGAATTTATTCCTACTATCCAATATAACCCTCCCCTGCTGCAGCTTCAGCCCATTCCCCTGTCTCTGTCATCAGTGACTAATCCTCCTGCTGTCAGGGTGGCAGTCACAGGCTGGGGCTTTTTGCAGCCTTCAGGAGCTGCCCGTGATCAGACTCTCCATCCTGAGGTCCACCAGGGCTGAATCACTGTCCTTTGCCTCTTGGGTCTTGGGAAAAGTTCATTCCTACAGCCCTTTCCTGCAATTTATTCCTCCTGGTGCTTCCTCAGCTATACCTTCCTGATCAGATCACCTCTAAGGGTGCTACTGCAGAGAGGGGAGACCAGCCCCCACTGATTTATTCCAGCTACATCTCAGTTCATGGCCAGTACAAGAGATTCTGAGAGGGTATCTTCTGAAAAATAAAACCCTTTTGGGGTAAGGATGCAACAAATAGACTTTTACAGAATTTTCTTCCTAATCCCTTTGAATTTAGCAGACATCCTAAAGTATAAGGATATATTTTCTCTTTTAATCCCATCTAAGGAAATATTTTCTTGTACTTAAAGTTTTTAAGGCCTGGTAATCTTTTTCCCTCCAAATCTAATATATAGAGAGATATTTTTTTAACACAAGTTTATCACCAGTTATTTATGCTTCACAAAAATAAGTTAATCAGCCTTTTTTGTAAGAGGGCATAGGATTTAACAACACTTTAATGTCCATAATTTTGTTCCAGAAAGATATCAGACAGGCACAAAGGAGTAGAGACTTCCACAATGCCATGCACACAAAGCTGACTCCTACTGCACTCGCTGTTTGCAGCCTACTTATTCCACTGCTTTTGCTTCCCATCTCACACTGGGGGAGGAGATGGCCAAATGCAGGGCAGTGCATTACAGTGGAGGAAGCACCAGCTTTCTATTCCAAGTTTTATCTGCAAATTCACAAACTCGAGCTATGTAGTTTTTCCAATTTGGTTGACTCTCTTCCAAGCATTCCTTGCCATAGCTTAGAATTGGTTTTCCAGCTGAACTGGTTTCGTGTGCAGCTCGCTGATGCACTTACTCAATAGCTGTAGTGAGGCCCCAGGCACAGTGGCAGCATGAATAATATACAGAGAAAAGCCAACATGCTCAAGAAATACTGTAGTTTATTAAGGAAAGTCAGTAAATTGGGGGTGGGGGGCTGCTCCTTTTTTTTTTAAGTAATGTGCACTATTTTGACATCCAGGATAAGTAAGGTCCATATTTTTCCCTAAATGTGTGCAAATTTAGCCATTATCACTTCCGATATGCATGGCATGTTCCACTCAAACACTCCTGTAGAGCTGCATACACTTTGATCAGTTCAGATTTGGAAAAATAACTACGTGAATGTTAGTTCTAAAGTTGATCTGTTCCCTGTGATCTCCAACAATTTTACTTCTAATGGGTGGCAGAGGCCACACAAAGCCTGGGGCAGCAGAGGCCGCACTGAACCCCAAGGGGCAGAGGCCACACAAGCCCTGCCAAAACAATACCTGGAAGCAACATCCTATATTGATTAGGTCTATAAACTTTAAATGTACTGCTACGACACATGAGCAGTAACAAGATTTCTTATCAAGCTTAAATATCTTTATTTTTTCAGCCAAATCTCTTCTGTGTAGTGCAGATTACCCTCCATGCCGGATAAAGCACCTCCTCTGACTCCTACAGAACAGTATCTAATATTTTTCAGCTAAGTTCAGGTTTTATGGTCATTCCAGTAGTATTCATCCCCCAAGTTCAGAGGTAGGATTTGAAGGGGTAGGAGGAGGCCTTTCTAGTGTGCTACAATTTAACACTCATTTAAAGAAAAAAGCTGTCAGCCTTTGTCATCTTCTTACTACTGTCTTAATAATAAAAATCCAAATAGACATAGTGCTTCACTGTGAACTAAAACCATATACAAAAGGCTTTGAACATCTATAAATAAATATTCCATTGATTTTTTTCCTTTTTTTTAATTAACAAAGAGAAGGGAGAAAATATTCTGTAGGCAGATCATTCAACTAATGATGTGTATTCAACTAATTCATAGTGTATAGTATTTCCTTTATGGCTTATGTTAATTGTAAAACTACCCTTAAAACACCATAATTTTTGCTAATTATACTGTGGTATTCCTTTAGCCATTTAAGTTCCAATTTCAGAAGTGTTTGGTGGGGTTAAGCAAAAAAAAAAAAAGAAGTTAGGAATCCTGACGATCCCCATACACAGTGTCCCACAGGTTTAGACAGCACAAGATCCAAGTGGACACAGAAATCACTGGCAAAAAAAAAAGTATTTTTTCTCAGGTTTGCAATGGAAACAGCATTCAATCATTGCAAGTACTAGCTGATGGAGCTGGTAATTGAATNTAAATATATATTTATATATATTACATATAATTTATATATATTGTTATTATATATATATCAATATGCAGACCAATTTTTCCTATAATGAAATTTTTCTGATTTTTAAGAACATATTTACAGAGTAAATAGCAATACCCACAATTAAACTGAAGTGCCTGAGATCATTAGGCAGTTTATACACAGCCACTCCTCTCTCTTTCACTTGAACAATGAAAGATTATTTACAGATGCAAAGAATCAGCCACTCTTCCACTCTTTTCTTACTATAAATTGTTACCATAAAAAGAAATGTACAATTGCAAACAGAAGAAAAAAAGACAGACAAAGTTTAAGAAATTGGAAAGAATGCAGCAAGGAAACAAGCAAGAAAAAAAATAGACAGAAAAAATGACTCTACACCCAGTAAATTAAATTATATATGTAATTTTATAGTACATTAAATTGGGTTTTTCCTTACTTGGCCTCCCAATAGTCTGAGCTAATCCAGCACTACCAGTAATTACTCAGTAATGACCAACCAGCCATTACTACCCTATACTGAAGACAAATAGTATTTCTTCCAGAATTGTAAAATGGAAAAACACTTCCCCCAAATCAGAAGGGGCTGTGCAATCTGATGTCACAAGAGCCAAAGGCAGCAATAAGGCCTTCCACTCTCAGGACACACTTGAATGAGAACGTTATGCAGAGTCCTTCTCTTTATTTCAGTCTTACACTCCTCACTTAGCCTTTTTTGACTAAAGTATCTTTCTTCCTAGGGAAACCTTGACATTTCCTTTCTTAATGTGAAAGTCATCCAAGAGGGCAAGGTTTAAGGAGACGCATCTCAAAAGCTCTGGTCACCTGAGGTCTGTGTGGCTCAGTGCAGTCACTCCCCTTTAACTCCAGGTGCTCTCTCCACACACACAAACCCCGAGGCAAACCCGGTGTGTGGGTTGACTGGAGGTGGAGAAGGTCACTCAGGGAAGGGCAGAGTTGCAGGGTTACATGCAGAGGTGACTTCCACCACCAGCAATAACTTGGTAACCCCCAGCTAGCAAAATGCTTCCACCTTACACTACAGCACCACTTGCAGGCCAGGGACAGAAGTCAGAGCTCTCCCAAAAGTGACTTCATACTCCAGGGTGGGTAATTCACAGCTCAGAGAGAAACCTCAAAACCACATCCAAAGAGACCACCACTGGGACTTAGCAGATGTGGGAGAGCAAAGGCATGTTCTTTTCAGTTAAAATACATTGCTATGCAGTTTCCAATGCAATAAAAATATGGCTAAGCCACTTTATACCAAGTATTCCCATCCTTCAGGGCAACATAAAGAAAAGCTGTTGATCTGAGGGCACCTTTCACACTGGCACAAACACACCTCAGCCAACAGCCCCAGGAGAGCCTGTGCTTCACAGAAGCCTCTGTAAAGCTTTCAAAATATGAGCAATCTGGGATTCCTGTGACCATAGGTTTTCTGCAGAACATATGAGAAGGGCGTATTTCACAGCTACAGCAACAACCCAAGCTTCTCACATCAGCAAAAAAAGCCCAGCAACGCACAGAAACACAGAGACTGGCCTTTGCTGGCTGACTCCAGCTGATGGACCATGGAGGAACATTCACCCCTACAGCCCTCTGCTTCACCTTCTCAAGAAGTTTCCACAAATACTCTAAGAAGTTATTTGCAGCACAATTCCTCTGCTTGGCCAAAAATTATCTGTTACAACAGTGAAGCAGGATTTAATTTTTAGATTGCACCTCTGGAGTGTCGTATTGTAAAGAGAAGCACAGAATAGAAAAATGTTTCATTGGGATTTTTGCCCATGTTAAAAATCATGGAATATATACAATGCAATACCTCTGCTATTGAAACAAAAGGTTGAATTTAATTTCACTTCACTGAAATGTTTAGCAACATTTCAAAACTCCTTGTCTCAAAGCTTTGAGATGTCCATTCTTTTTCAGCACTTGTGATACTTAAGCTTACTAAAGTAGAAGTTAATAGCTAGGAAAGATCATTTCAATTTCCGAAAGGTTGAAGGCTGAGAATGAGTGAGTTTAGTTAAAGGTATACTTGAAAATTGATATTGACATTTGAACATGAGTTTACTCTGTGCACAGCAAAAGAGCTTAGCTCCTTCACCCCGACACCTGAGAAATCACACACGTCTCGATCACAGCAAACAGATGGAGTCATTTCTGGCTTCCAAAAATGAGCTGCAGGTGCTTATTAAAGCTCTGTGGTAATGTGCAACTTCACATTCTGCCTCAAACTTTAAGATAAATATGACATTAAATGAAAGGACACATTTTAGTTTAACCTTTAGGAAATAATCTCGACTCGTGTTAACTGACTTGCGAACGGTGTCTGAACTGGATGCAAATGACAAATAGTTGGCATTTATCTGTGAGTGTTGTTCCTGCATCAGAGATACACTCAGAAGAGATTGACAAAATACACTCCATGTCTTCATAAAGTGGAAGCAGCTGCAATGACAACTGATTTTTGGCAACTTCAGTCCCTGTCTACTTGTAGGTACCAGAAGCTGCTTCAATCATGTACTAAAACTAATTACCAAACCCATAAACTACACCACAGCAAACAGCAGTGCCAGCTTTATCACTGTGAGCATCTAACTCTTACTCTGCAATTCCACAGCAATTTGGAAAGCATTTTCTCGAAGAAGATAAGCAGATCTGTCTGTACATCTCAGATCTGCACATTGATCTTTCACCTCATCGTTTTCCTTCCTGTGCAAAGGCAGGTAATCTGGGCTCTGGACATCAGGCAACAGTATTAAAATAAAACAACTAATTATTGCAGGAGCATGACAGCTCAGCAGATCTCACAGTACTGAAAATAAGATTATGTCTTCATGCAGTGAGGCAGAATAGGAGATTGATGCCTTTTCTTCCATAACTTCATTCTAAGCAGGAGAATTTTCTGCTTCCCTGGCAGAGGAGCACACTGTGATGAAGCCCACAGGACAGGGACACACAGAATGAAGTGCTGTAACACCAGCACTACCAGTACAACACAAGACAGGAAAACAAATCCTTCTCTAGTGACTTTTTTGCACTCAGTACTTGAAGTGTTTAAGAAGAACAGGGTTGAATGGGTCCTAATTCATAAGGAATTAAGACCTACATCTTCAGAGGGTCTGAAACAGAGCACATCTTGAAATAGCTGAAACTTGTGATTTTTGGCCAATCAGCACAGATAACTTCAAAAGCACTTTAAAAATTAGGAAGCCACTGTACAGTAGCACAGTGTAGTAGACCAGTAGTAGACCCAGGAGCAGCAGCAAAAATCCTGCTGATACTTCCCTTTTGCAGCCTTCCTCCCACTAAGGAGGGAAATACGCTGCAAGAGAAAGCCGTGAGATCTGGACATGGATGCAACAGGTCTCAAAACCTCAGGCAGAGTGTGGGAAGCTGGCAAAGACAGATCTTCCCTAAGCCAGCAGCAGCTCTGGTGATCCCACACAGAAGACACCACAGAGCCTGTCATGCTGCTCAAGCAGAGGTGCAACAGCTGGAGTTTCTAGGAGAGAAATAACACTGCACCCTTTCTCAGTAATGGGCTGGAGAAGAACAGCAACTGTTTCTCCTTTGCCGTGGACCAGCAGCAGCACACCTAACCTCACTATTTAACTTAAACATTCCTCTGGATGTTGCTGCTTGAAGTAAATGTGGCTCGTTAACAGCACTGGCTTTTTCCTGGTTCGAGCCCTCCTCAGCTTGGTATCACTAGTATCACCACCATCAACAATCATTCTCCTGGTAGGAATCAGACAACTCTGACACTGATCAGACTACACAGCACAAAAGAGATTCCCAAAGTCATATTTTACTTTGCTAATCATCAAGGGGTAGAGCCTCCCAAAGCAAGCCAAGCAGCCCGACGGCTGCCAAATTATTCCAACTAATAACAATAATAATAAAGCCTGCTACATCATGTAATAGCGAACCTAAGCCTCCTAATGCCAAGCGCTGTAATGCCGTCCCAAGCCAGCAGACGGAAAGCTGCATTAATCTCCACCCTCGCACAGAGGCTTGTTAAAACTGCAGCAGAGTGAAAACAAAAAGAGCGTGTTATTATCAGTGTGCACTACCGCCGAGAGCCCAGCGGGGAGCCGCCACACCTCGCCCGAACCACGCTGCCTTCGCAGCGCTGCTGTTGGCGACAGCCTGTGAAGAGCAGCCCAAACCAGCCGTGCCGTTATTCAGCAGCTAAATGAACGCCAGAAATGCCATACAGAAGATAAAGGGAGAGCAAAAGGAATTTGCACCTCTCTTTTCCTCTAACAGGACTGTAAAATTGGGCTTGGAAACGGAGAAGAACCCTCACACTGCCAGAAGGGAGAGAAGGGAGCTAAGGATTTTTCCTGGACGTCATGGATCAATAGATACAGCCTTTAAATGCTAAAAAAACCCGAAGCAGTATAAAATAGAGCAAAGGCATTTTTACAGGGAATAGCCATAGTGAAGAGACTTTCTATAAAAATGACCTAGACAGACATTAAACTAGCAGGTGTTTAGCATACATCTGGGATGCAGACAAAGCACTACTAATCTCAAAGAAAAATAATGCGGTGTGATAATGTGACATCTGGCCATGCACAGTAAAAATACTGTCAAAAGATGTATCCTTCCCTGTTGCTAAGTAAGAAATGAATCTTCTCATTATCCACATCAAAAGCAGGCTCCAAAAATTACAATGAAAATATCTGAACCATCTGGGAGTGTATTTTCTGCTTACTGAAAAAGGGCGTTAGTGCATATGCATCTGATTCTGTCCATGTTTATCAAGTCTCTCCCTTGAGGTGAAAGTCTCTCTTTGCACAGGACAGAGAGCATTCCTGGAAGTAGGATTATGAACCAGAGAATCATTCAGCTTGGAAAAGACCCTCGGGATCATCAAGTCCAACCATCAGCCCTACTCTACACAGTTCACCCCTAAACCATGGCCCTCAAAACCACATCCAAACACCCCTGAAACACCCCCAGGGCTGGGGACAAAACCCCCTCCCTGGGCAGCCTGTGCCAGCCTCTGGCTGCTCTTTCCCTCCTGCCCAGTCTGCCCCTCCCCTGGAGCAGCTGGAATCCATCCCCTCTGCTTCTGTCACTAGTGCCCTGTGAGCAGAGCCCAGCACCAGCCTCTCTGCAATGGCCTGGCATGGGCTGTAGAGAGTGAGGAGGGCTCCCCTCAGCCTCCTCTTCCTCACACTGAACACTCCCAGCTCCTTCAATGGCTCCTTACCAGATTCCTTCTCCAGGCCCTTCCCTAGCTCCGTGGCCTCCTCTGCACTGGCTCCAGCCCCTCCAGATCTCTCTTGGATTGAGGTGCCCAAACTGGACACAACTCTCCAGCTGTGGCCTCACCAGTGTCCAGCACAGGGGGACAATCCCCTCCCTGCTCCTGCTGCTCACACCCTTTCTAATCCAACCCAGGATGCCATTGGCTTTCTTGGCCACCCTGGCACACTGGTGGCTCATATTCAGCCTCTTGTCAATTAAAACCTCCAGGTCCTCTTCTACCAGCAGCTTTCCAGCCACACTTCCCCAGACTCATATCTTTGCATTATCACTACCCACCTGAAATACTAAAAGGCGATAATACTCAGAGGGCTTTACTAGGGTGGGAAGTATGTCCAACACATCCCTAACCCATGCCCCAGGGAGGCAGCAGACTGCCCTGGGAAGTGGGTCAGATGGCACATTGGCCTCTCTGCCCTCCTCAGACAGTCACCCACATCAGTGACACATCTGCTTTTCTTCCTGGAGCCAGTTGTGATGCCAGGTCTGTGATGTCTTGGTCTTTCTGACATTTCTGGCCTGGGTGAACCATCCTCCTCTCCTTCAGCCAGTTCCTGTTGCAGGGTCCCAGACCTGTTCTGCAGGGTAACTGGGGAGGTGGAAGAGGCTGGGAGGAGATTCACCTGCTTCCCTGAGCAGGGACCTGTTTCCATTCTCCCCTTTCTCTGAGGTCCCCTCCTACTGCCTGGTGACAGGAGGGGATCCTCTGCTTTCTGTGGGGCCTCAATGTGGTTCCTTCTCTCAGGGAGCGGGTCCAACCCCTGTCAGTCTCCCTCACACTCCCTGATACTCTTCAGCCTCTTCATCCTTAGGTCAGCCACCTGCCTGAGCAGATCATTCCCCTGACACAGGGGTTGTCTCCAGCACCCGTCATTGGCAGTGCCAGGCTCGGGCCCTCTCTGCAGCCAGAGGCCTGAGTGCCACCATCTTTGCTGGGGCCTCTGTCTGGTGCCCACAGCTTTTCTAGCAGCAGCCTCCAGCCTGGGAGCAGCCATGGCTGGGCCTCTACAGCCACTGACACCTTGTGACTCGAGGGGCAGCTGAGATGAGCTCCACTGACCCCTTAGAGGGACTGAACTCACCTTGCACTCTGGCAGAAGCTCAGCACCCTGCTGTCCGTGCTGCAGCCTCCATTGAGACACCCACAGCCCCTGGGTGCTCCCCCTGTGCTCTGTGGTGGGAACTTTCCCCCCCTCCCTGAGGCTCCTTCCAGGCCGAGGGGCTGCTCAGCAGAGGGTGCTGCCGCCTCTGCCCAGGTTCCCTCAGCAGCCCCCCCATCGAATGGCAGCCCCCAGCACAGGCAAAAGCTTCAAAAAAGCCCCCAAAAGAGCTTTTTATCAGCCCTTTTTGCCACAGATCCCTTCCCAGGGCAGTGGTAGCTGGGCACCGCAGCAATGACCACTTGGCACATTAGCTGATGGTTTCATTTTTTTAAAATAAAACAGGCAAATGAAAACAAAACAAACCCCCACAAGAAAAAAAACCAACAAACAACCCACCCCAAAGCTCCCACCCAAATAAAGATAAAATGCCTTTCTGAAATAGTTTGAACTCCAGTAATAGCCAGACATGTTATATGGGTGTTTATTTAGGACTAACAATTGGGTTATTTAAACAGCCTTGTATCAAATGCAAATTACACTTTATACTCTCTAATGTGCTTCTTTCTAAACTTTCTACTGTATTTCTGAATGCTGACAAAATACTGCTAAATGTTTTTCACAAGTCAATATATTTCACCAGTTAAAACAAAAACAACAAAACAACAATTATTATTATTAATAATAATAATAATAATAAATAACAACAAATACCCACAGCAGGGTATTTTTGGAAGAGGCATATTTTATTTCTATGAAATAATCAACTCTGAGGGAAAGCTATTAACTGCTAGTGTCATATGTCCAAGTCCACTACCTCCTCTGTTCAAGTCAGAGTGAATTTAAAGAGATTTACCATAATGAAGGATGCAGAAAGCAAACTGGACTGAATATTGCCCTGATTACTTCAGCTTGGGGATGTTTCAAGACCCCTTATATAATTCTCTCTTATTTCACCTGACATTTCAATTGCTCTTTCAAGCATGATTTGTATAAATTGAGAAAGCATCTTCAGCTCCCCTTTCTGAAAGCCTTATCTTCAGCACAGCAGATTCCCCCCCGACTCAAGTGACAGCTCTAAAGCCAGCCTGTGATGCAAAAGCTGGTCCTTGCACCTTTCAGGAGAAAAAAACTCATCCAGACCACACAGCCAAACATCAGCATAAACCCACGAGTCTCTTGACAAAGCCCAAACCTGCTCCAGAAAAGCTACACATCATTTAAATGGCTTTGCCATTTTATCCACTGCTTGAGAGAGAAGCTTTGATGCGCTAGTTAAAGCCCTCAGAGAACAGCAAAAGAGGCACCAGAAAGAACAAGGGCTTGACTTTTTGACTAGCAGATAGCTGCTCAAGAAGGCAGCAAGGAGCCCTTCAGAAAACAGTGGAAACTACTTGAAGAAGCTGAGACTTAATTTCTTCCTGGAGCAAGCAGGAGACCACAGTCATAGTTCCTTCCAAATTCTCTGAAAAAAAAATAAAAATCTGAGTTCTTATATTGCTACCAAAAAGCTAAAATAAAATAATCCACAGATCAAGAGTCTATTTTAAGAGGCCAAAAGCTTGAAAAAAGAAGTGCTTGAGTAACCAAAATACAACTGAAGGTATGAGAGATGATACAATACAACTGAGAGATGACACATCTCTCCAGGCACATATGGAGACTGGAGAAGACAATGTTTGCAACAAGCAACAATAAGAAGTCCGGAGTGAAAATTGATTCAGAACTTTATTCTTGTCATAAATAGCCCACGATAATTTTGAAAACCCTCGAAGCAGTACTGCCTTGAAGCCAGGCTTCTAATTAGCCACACTAAATTGAAATATGCAGCTGTTAAAACGCTGAGTATAAAAATAAGCACTAGAATAATTTTCTACATGCACATGCATTTCTCTCTCATTTATGAGATGCTCTATTTCTGAATTCCTAGTTCACTAAAGAGCCATCACTACTATAACAGAGGGGAAAAATACTGAAGTCTCATTATTGTCGGATACATTTGAATTTACAAGAGTAAATTATTAAAAAACACAAAAATACAGTTTGGGATATCATGCTATCACAAGAATTACCGTGTTCCAAACTACATAACATCATGTAACAAATCATTTCTGCATGATTTAAAGATTAAAGATCAAGCTCTCCATTATTATAATCATAGAATTGCCAGGGTTGGAAAGGACCTTAATGCTCATCCAGTTCCAACCCCTTGTGGGACCCCTTCAGATCCTGGAAGGCCTATGGGTACCATAATTTCCCAAGAAACATTTCTAACCACTGAAATTTTACTAAATTCCCACAATGTTTATATCATATATATATTTTACCTTGTCAAAGAAGGCATCTGTGGGGAATTTAGTAAAATTAAAATGCTTCCACCTTAAGTGACATAAGGTATTATAAAAACTGTATATCTCTCTATGTATTATATTATAAATAAAAATGTCATCTTACAAATTAAATACTGTATTATAAAACAAAATACTGAAAAAAAAAATGAACTTAGTAACAACCAAGTTCACTACTACAGTAATAATTCAAGTTCTTTGATTTCAATCCCAATGTCAAAAAAATCTTAAAAATTAAAAAGCAAACAAACAAGCAAAAACCCAAAGAAACAAACAAAAAACCAAACAACTCACAAACAAAACAAATGACCAAAAGCCTCACAAGTATTTCCCATGCACACATCAAATGGAGTTTATAATTCCAGGGCTTTCTTCACTGTCTTAAAGATTTAGGTTTTTCTTCATCACACAAATGTAAATGATATTATGATGCAGTTATCTGATGTTAGAACGAGGTATTGAAGTACCCCCCTCTCTGCCAATAAAAAATCAAAAAGTAACAAGATTCACTCTTGACAAACAAGAAAATTATCACAGCTGGATATAAACACTGGGAAAGGGACTGTAAGATAGAAAATATTCCCTATTAATCAGCACTGCCAAGAGCAGATTGCTGGGATATAAGGCATTAATACTAGACAGCTATAGCAGAAATTTATCATAAAGAGACTGCTATCACTTTCTATTGCTAAGTCTGAATGAAAATTTATAAAAATGACCCCAGATATATTTATCTATTCTCAAGAATGACAAATCCAGTGGCATACTACATGAGACACATCAAGGCTTGGAAAAAATGAAATCTTAAAACCCAAAAATGGGAGTTTCATTTGTAGATGTCTAGGTTGTTGAAACAAAGTTACTTACTGGACTGTACCATATGGATTTTATAAAATTATCCTGTGGTTTTCACTGCAATCTTAGGAAGTGAACTCATGGCTGCAGTGCCCATGTAGTGATGGAATTTAAGATGCTCAGGGCAGCCAGAAGGATGTATTCCAAGCTTATGACCCTAGACTTTAGGTGTGCAAACTTTGATCCCTTCAGGGAACTGCTGGCCAAAGTGCTGTGGGACAATGCCCTAGGGAAGAGAAAAACTAAAGCCCACTTAGAATTAAATCCAGACAGGGAGATCGAGGGAAACACCAAAAATGTCTATAGGTATATTAATGGCAAAAAAAAGCCTTGGGAAGGTGTGGGACCCCTCAGAAAGGAGAGAGCTGGTGACAAGCGATGCTGAGAAGGCCAAGGTTTTCAATGACTTCTTTTCCTCAGTCTTCACTGGCAATGGCTTCAGCCACACTCCCAGAGTCCCAGGAGATGAGGGTTGGATGAAAGAGCTGCCCACTGCAAGTGAAGATCAGGAACATGACCATATGATGAACATGAAGGTTCATGGGACCCAACTGAACGCACCCACAGGTGCTGAGGGAGCTGGAGATTGAGGCTGCTAAACCAGTCTCTGTTATATTCCAACAGTCCTGCCAGGATGGAAAGTCCCCACTGACTGGAAAAAAGGGAAATATAAACCCCATATTCCAAAAGGAAAAGGCAGATGAACCTGGGAACTATTGTCCAGTCAGTCTCACCTCTGTGCCTGGTAAGATGATGGAGCAGATGCTGCTGGAGGCCCTGCTGAGGCAGAAGAAGAACAAAGAGGTGACTGGGTGCAACCAACNATTAAAAATTTTATATATATATATATATATGCATGTGTATATCAGGGTTTACTGTACCTATAACCATATGTTTCTCTTGGAATCATTCCAGAAGCAGCAGTAATATAAGTCATACTATCAGCAATGTAAACAAGGATATCACCATTGGTAGTGTAAGAAGAAATAAATGAGCTTCAAGTGGGTTTTTTCAAAAGGAAGGACAGGATATATAACCAGTACACTAAACACTAGCCAACAACTGAGAACAATGTAGATAATAATCTCTGAAAAGTATTATTTAAGTAATTAATTAATTGGTAAGGCCAGAAAATACTATCATTTGGTCTGATATCCATAGTAGGATAGCTGACCAACTGGTTTATTTCTGCATGTAAGAATAAATAGATGTGGCCTTCAATAAATTTATTAACACAACTGTCATTTGATAGTTTTGCTTCCATGATGAACTATCTAACTAAGGTCTAATCTCATTTAGAAAATCACTTTGTTCAATACTGGCCACGAACTCCAACCCTCATTGTTTCACTTGTGACATCAGATTTTCCCTGCCCTCATGACCAGCTCCATTCGTAAAAGGAGCTGACCTTTTGGGTAAAACCAGTTGATTCCACCAGTCATGTCCATTATCTGACCATTCCAACAAGTTGCTATTTTACTGGGACAGCCTTTTCTCTTGAGCTAGACTTCTCCCACCCTTTCACCATGTTTCTCCAGCACTCCATTTAAAATAAGCATCTCCAGCTAAGAATATAAGGTGGCATTGTTTTGAAGAGAAGTTTTTTTTCAGGCAGTTTTGCAATGCTCGTTAGGTAGGTCGTGTAATTAATTAATTAATATGCAGCACAGTTTCTACAGATTAAATATTGATCTTGATCATGAACCACCAGAAATGCTCTGTTAATAGATATCAATTATCAAATTAATTAGGAGATGATATAATTCAGGGCAAATACCACTGGTTTCACTCGTGTAAATAGTTCCACTGATCTCAGCAGAATTTTGAGAGTAAGTATGAGCAGGATTTGATCGTGTTGGGCAGAACAGAAAGATTTCCCATACCTTGAGGGGGGTGGGAAATGGTCCTAGGTCATACACAAAACCCCCAAACAACTGTATATTACAGCAGAATCTAAAACCCCTAAGAACCTTCTTCCCTAAATTATTCTGGCAGATGACAGATAGTGACACTGATTATATCCAGTCCTGTATTTTGCCATGTTATAGCTGTCCAGCTGCTGCTAAACAGGGCTTCTGGAAAAACACCTCCTCTCCCCTTTCCCCTCTCCATTCCTATGAAGTGTGTGCCTAGAGCTAGCTGGGGCTTTTGGGAACTTGGCAACAGCAAAGGGCACAATGTTGGGCAAGATAATGAGTTTCAAAGGAATGGGAAAATCTGTCATTTGCAGACATCTAAACCCTGTGG
The DNA here is from genome assembly GCA_013401355.1 of Ceyx cyanopectus. Classification (NCBI taxonomy): domain Eukaryota; kingdom Metazoa; phylum Chordata; class Aves; order Coraciiformes; family Alcedinidae; genus Ceyx; species Ceyx cyanopectus. Next base: position 3,844 of record VYZU01029702.1, on the reverse strand, counting down.
TTATGGTTAAACCTTGGTCAAAGAAAAAATCTCTATGTCAGTGGATGCTCTGTGTGACATTGGAAGCACCAAGGATTCTTTCTTTGGAGAAATTGTAAATGAAGATTTGTTTTTAAGAAACAAAAATTCAAAACCAGTTTTATCAATCGTAGTATAAAAAAACCCCCGCCAAAAACCAAAAAACTAAACACCTACAAAAAGAAACTAACCATCAGAGAATAGAAACATTCCAGAATGAGAATGAAAAGAGGCATTTTGAAGGTACTGAGAGCAGGAAGAGCTTTCAGAAACTGAACTTTGACCAGCTTCTCTGCACTTCTGAGATTAGCAGTACAGGACCTAACAGCTCCTTTAACCAAAAACAGTTTCTTGGCACCCTCTAGAGGTTCTGCTCCCATGGAGAAACAACTCAGAATATCAATAATCATAACTAGTGTAAAAATTGGGAGAACTCAAGGCTGTAACCAGTGCAGACTGGCACAAAACTGCTTATGTGGGAATACAGAACCAATACTTCACTTAGTTTATGAAAGAATAAACCCAACTGAAAGATGATCCAGCTGTGCAGCAATGCAGAACAACACACCAAACCTCCAGTGTCACGTGGAATGTTTTTCTAATGTAGGATTGAAATTTTCTGCACAAACTCTGAATAAAAGCAGTATTAGTCATCCCAATTTTGCCTGGCCACTTCTCCCTTCCCACCAAACTCTCCATACAAGAAGGGAAAAGGACTTTGTGTTATAAAACTTGCTTCTGCCTTTTTGATCAAGCTGGTGTTAGGATGCAACTACCTATATTATATAATGAGGCACTCCCTGTTCAGAGCTCATGCTCTCCACAACTAGGACACGTGTGCTTTAGCACTATGCACTCATTTTCTGTTATCATCACCTGCTAAGACTGAAAATACAGAGTGTTCCAAGCAGTTGTGCACATTTAAACAACCTCCTCAAAACAACGCAGAAAAAATAGCTCCTTTTGCATGCTTCATTATGAAAGAAAATAAGAAAAAATATCTGAATATTAAAGATGCATTTCCTATCATCAATGTTATCACAGATGTGTAAATTCTAACTGTGTTTATTTTTGGGTCAGTTTGAAACTGTGAGACATGAATCTACAGCTTTCCAACACAGAGACCACCAGTCTTCTGCAAACATCTCCCCTTGATTTGGCTGAGAAAGCAAATTGAAAAAACCATGGATAAGGGTGTCCAGGGTATCCCAGGAGCAACAGAGAAAGGGCAGTATGTGACATGCACTTCTCCAGCTCCAGTACCAGGATAGTTTGAGACATGCACATCACTTTATTCCAAGCAGACTGCCACAGCAGTGAGTGGAGGGGTGAAATGAAGACCAATTGCTAACAAAATCATATAGCATCTGCTTGGAAGAAAACTGTAATGAGCCTCTTCAAATATCCTGATGATGGCTCCTTAGGGATCCCGCTCTGTCTGCTGTGAATTCTGAATGTTAGGAGCCTGGCTCTGGAATGTAGAAGAGCTGGTCTCAGGCACGACTGAATGGAGCTACAGACACCCTCCCTTTGCAAGCACTTCTAGAAGCCACACAAAGCCTTGAGCTCTTCTGCATCCTGCTGTGCCTGAGTTTTCAGGATATTCATTTCCCATCTGCCTGCCAAGAGACTTCTGCATGCTGGACAAGCCACAATAACCAATCATCTGACATCCCTGGCATGATCAGTGCATCCAATGATCAGTTTGTAACCACGAACTCCCACTTTCAGAGAAAACAGTAGCCTGCTGTGTTAGTGGGAGTACATCAAGCCCACACCCAAGCTTCTTTCCTAGTCCTGAACTGCCTCCTTTCCAAGTTTAAAAGATCTGTTCCCCATTCCCTGTCAAGTGACAGTCAAACTGGTACTACAGCCTACCAATATCGCAATGGGAGACTGCAGAAAGTCAAAGAATGGTTGTGAATTATCAAGAAATGCATCAGGACTGCACTGCTCTCCATATGTGGCCTCATCAGTGCTGTGTAGAAGGGAAGAGTCACTTTCCTTCCCCTCTTGGTGATGCATTTCCTAACGCGGCCCAGGAAGCTGCTGGATCTTCTCTGCCATGAGAGCACTTTGCTGGCTCATGTTCAACTGTTCACCAGGATCCCCAGAGCTGATTTTCAGCCAGTTTGCCTCAGCGTGCACTGGGTTATTCCAACCCAGGTATGGAGTTTGGCATTTGGACTTCATTGAACTTCACGAGGTTCCTGTCAGCTCTCTTCTCCATCCTGTCAGCATCTCTCTGAACAACAGCACAAACGCTGGAGTATCAACCACTCCTCCAAGCTCTGTAGTACCTGAAAACTTGCCAAGTGGAACCCTGTCCCATCACCTAGATTACAAAGATTTGAAGCAACACGGGCACAGTATCAACCCCTGGGGTATGCTAACAGCCTGCCTGCAGAGGGATTCCATGCTGCTCACCACAGCCCTTGGAGCCAAGCAGCCAGTTTTCAGCTCATGCTGTTATCCATTGATCTAATCCATACTTCAGGAGTTTGTCTGTGAATATCTTACGGGAGACTGTCAAAAGTCTCCTCTAAAGTCATAAGAGGTGACACTCTCCCTTCATCCACCACAGTCACCTGATTGTAAAGTGTGTGTTCTTCATCAAACCATGCTGACTGCTGCAAAGCACCTTGTCCTTCAGAGCTTTGGAAATGATCTCCACCACCTTCCCAGGGACTGAGATGAGTTCCCTAGATCATCTTTCTTGAAGATGAGAACCACAGCCATTTCCCTCTAGTCCTCAGGAACCTCCCCTGACTGCCATGAACCTCCAAAGGTGATTATTAGAGATTTTAAATCACCTGCAATTAGTACAGCAGTCGGTTTTTTAGCATAGCTGCTGGGCAGATGGAATGATAAAGTGTATCCATACAAACTGCCCAACACTGCAGTCAGCAAACACACAATTGCCTCCAAGGCTAACCCTGAAGCCCCAGACAGCTATTTATTAGCTTTGGCCAGTTACATTCTTGCATCTGCAAAGGGGAAAACCCTGATGGAACTGTCCTGGACCACACTGAGAGTAACACATTTTCCCGTTCCCACTGTCAGAGGAGAAAGCAGCTCTGGTTCTGTCACTGAGCCTGTGCTCTGACTCAGCCAAAAGCAGTATCCAAACCAGCTAGTCACTGAAAAAACAGATAATGAAGCTTAGAGCAAAGCTCAGGAGAAGGGGGGATGGCAGGGAAGGGTGCTCAACTGTGAAACATTCTATTGGAAGAAGAATGAAAATAAAATAAGAAAAGAAAAGAAAAGAAANAGAAAAGAAAAGAAAAGAAAAGAAAAGAAAAGAAAAGAAAAGAAAAGAAAAGAAAAGAAAAGAAAAGAAAAGAAAAGAAAAGAAAAGAAAAGAAAAGAAAAGAAAAGAAAAGAAAAGAAAAGAAAAGAAAAGAAAAGAAAAGAAAAGAAAAGAAAAGAAAAGAAAAGAAAAGAAAAGAAAAGAAAAGAAAAGAAAAGAAAAGAAAAGAAAAGAAAAGAAAAGAAAAATTCAAAGTCTAAGCAGGCTCTGACCACACACACACAAAATTATCCCTACCAGGGTAGAAGGAGATAAGGTACTCTGCTACAGCCATACATACCAGTAAACAAACTTATCTCCTAGAAAACAGGGGTTTTAAACTGAAATTTCTTTTCAGATTGTATCTGTTGTCATTCACATTGTATTTACCCTTTTGAGGTGTAAGTGGTTTGTTAACTACACAAATCCTCCTGATTGTAATCTGGCAACATAGAGGAACAGTGGATAAGAAAAACAAAGCCATGCTTTGAGTAGCTCTGAGAAGGGAAATATATAAAAGTATAATAGTAATTGCCT
>VYZU01029701.1:0-23987 GCA_013401355.1 Ceyx cyanopectus | reverse complement strand
TCTGTGATTCTGTGAAAGTGGTTGTTGACCAAGAATGTTTTTGAGATGAACTATATTCCTCTAGCCCTCTTTTAATGTAACAACAAGGAGATAGAACCAGAACTGTAACAAACAGTGTGATTAAGGAGTAGTCTGGTTTTCAGAAAAAAAAATAAAAATTCTGGCAAAGAATGTGGCATTTTTTCAAAACCTGTATATTATAAAGCCACAAAGTTCCTATTGTTTAATGAATGCTGCTGTCTTTCTACAGGCCAAGCAAAAACCATCGCTGCTCCAATTCACCACTAATTAGGGATTTGTGTTGATGTCTTGATTAGAAGAGCATTCATGTTTATACTAGAGACTAGTTTCAAACACTTTCCTTTTGAACTCTAGTAAGTATTTAATTTACTTCAAGACACATGAAACTTCTCATCTCTGGACACCTCAAAATTAAAACATGGCTTCTACAATAAAGTTTTATCTCATCCTATGTGCTATCTTATAAAGAAATACCTATGTGATTTGTCTACAAAAATGTCTACTAAGGTAAATTTCACAGCAAACACTAACTTATTTTGGAAGAACTAATGCTGACATAAGTTATTACATCTGTGTTAAGGCTGGTACTGATCTCTTGTTAATAAATAAAATAGCATCTTGTGCTATTTTGTTTGCCACTAATTCATAATAATTTTATTCAATAAAAACCAGTCTTCATTAACTCAGTAAACTACAATTAAAGCTCAGATTTCAGTCCTGGATTACCCTATCTAAAATAGTCAGTGGAATGAACTTACTTCTTCTGCAGTTAAGCATATAAAAACAAAGCAAAACAAAAGAGAGAGAGGTCACTTTTGCAATTTTACTTACAAGAGGCAGACTAGAAACTCTCTTTTGTCTGTGGAAAGAACAATTTATTTAGTGTTTTATCCAGCTTGAGTTCAGACTATGAATTTATTCAGCCTTTCTTCTGCCTTTCAGCAGTGAGATTTCTGAACTCATGATGTTCTCTCTGCAGAAAGACAAACAACTTGTGACTATTTAAATGGAATTTGGAATATTCCTCTGCATCAAACTGTACAATTACAAAGTGTTTTGACATCATCTTATCAGTATGGTAATTTGCTTGTGGTTAAAGGTTGTTTATATACCTACAGGCAAGAAGTGTACACAGGGTATCCAGAGACTAACCTGGAAAATGGTCTGGTTTATTTCTAACTCAGCATCCTAATAATAATAGCTACAAGCATTTCTTTCCAAATGCTGTGTATTTCTTTCCAGCTGTTGTGGCCTGTGCCAAACTCTATTACACCCTTCTGAACAGAGCACAGCTTAAGCTCTTCCCTGTTCACTGGTTTCACAGTGAGACTAGCTTCTAGCATACAAAATTAAAGTATTTTATTCTTTAAATGGGTAAATCTTCCCCATTCAGGTAGTACTTCAGGAGACTTTTTGACAATCTTAACCTGAAATTTTTGTTAGTAAGAAGACACACCGTGGTAAATAAAACCCTGTCTCAGAAGTCATACTGTCCCATATATGTGAGAGGCATATGCATAGTAGTGGAAAGAGAAGGTATACATTTCACATGAGCTGAAAAATTGACATCTAGAATACAGATAATGAGGTGAGAAAAAGATAGAAAAATAGGAAACAACATGTAAATGTAAATAGCTACTTTCATGTCTTGGAAGGGCTACAGAATGTATGTCAGCATCACAATTTTGCAACTGAATTACTTTATACATGGGAGAAGGTGGACATAAAACTATCTTGGGTTTATCTCCTGGCTCATTGCTGATTAGGTGTTCTGAGAATGAGTATTTCCTTCTGGCAGTGGGAGAAAAACACTTTCCTTCTAAACAGCATTATAAAGAACTCACAGAGAATTTTTAGTTATTCAGTGTTTGATTTTGGTTGGTGGTTTGGTTTTTTTTCCCCCTAAATATCAGGTATATCAGAAAAATTAAAATGAAATTACTCAGTTTCTTTGCAGTATAAATTGTCCATGTGGTTTTGTATCCAGGTACTGGATGTTTGTATTGAAATGTGACATTTACTGTGTCTTTTCTGAATATTGCTTTAATCAGTTCTGTTTCCATGGGACTCTAAGTATCATGAGACACAGTGAATGGACAAGGAACAATATTAATAAATGTAGTGAGGTCACTTCTGTAAATGTTTGCATGGCTTTTCCAATATAGGAACGGATCCTGTCAGATGGTTTGTACTAAAGACATTTTGTCTCAAAAACCCTTCTGAGAAATAAGGTATAGTCCCCTCCCATTCACTGGCTCCAGATTGTGGGGGTGGGGAAGGGAGAAATCTATAGAGAATGATACTGGTGTTTTCTCTCTGTTCTTCCCTGTGACAGAAGGAAAAGCAGATCTGTGATCTTGCACCAAAATAAACACTTGCCTGACAAACACAGTCGGGATAAGGCTAAAGGGTCCTGGACAACATACAATTTCACAGCAACTACTTCCTAGTCATGTTATGTTATAAAATATTAAATGAGCAGGGAAGGAAATAAAAGACTTTTTTAATGCAGGCCCCTTCCCCTCACAATGACATTCCTTGTCATCAGGCAGGGGAAACTGCAGTGAGTGCAGGCAGACAAAAGTCAGGGGGATTTATGACTCTACAAACTCACTTTAGCAGAGCAGTCCTTGGAGAGTGTAGGGCGTGGTGTAGGCAGGCAAAGGCCACACATGCACAAACATACTAAATATCACATGAAGAAACAGAAAGACAAGCTGGACTCATCACCACCTGATCCTGTCTAGATAAACTAAACTGTCTTAATAGAGGCAGCTCAAAAATAATAATGTTTCAGTGGGTTTATGTTTATTGACACCATCTGATGCCCTATGATGTTGCCATGGTAACTGGGAAGTATACTCTGCTACTGGCATTTCATGCTAAATGACTGCAGTTAAAGATGAGTTTGTGTTAAAGGTTACATTCTCAGAAAAAAAATAAAAGCCTTTGGAAAATGCCTGCTGGCACTTTCCCTTAGAGATGAGTCTTGTCCAATCAGACTGCCATAGAAAGGTGGAAAATNAGATTTCAGTCCTGGATTACCCTATCTAAAATAGTCAGTGGAATGAACTTACTTCTTCTGCAGTTAAGCATATAAAAACAAAGCAAAACAAAAGAGAGAGAGGTCACTTTTGCAATTTTACTTACAAGAGGCAGACTAGAAACTCTCTTTTGTCTGTGGAAAGAACAATTTATTTAGTGTTTTATCCAGCTTGAGTTCAGACTATGAATTTATTCAGCCTTTCTTCTGCCTTTCAGCAGTGAGATTTCTGAACTCATGATGTTCTCTCTGCAGAAAGACAAACAACTTGTGACTATTTAAATGGAATTTGGAATATTCCTCTGCATCAAACTGTACAATTACAAAGTGTTTTGACATCATCTTATCAGTATGGTAATTTGCTTGTGGTTAAAGGTTGTTTATATACCTACAGGCAAGAAGTGTACACAGGGTATCCAGAGACTAACCTGGAAAATGGTCTGGTTTATTTCTAACTCAGCATCCTAATAATAATAGCTACAAGCATTTCTTTCCAAATGCTGTGTATTTCTTTCCAGCTGTTGTGGCCTGTGCCAAACTCTATTACACCCTTCTGAACAGAGCACAGCTTAAGCTCTTCCCTGTTCACTGGTTTCACAGTGAGACTAGCTTCTAGCATACAAAATTAAAGTATTTTATTCTTTAAATGGGTAAATCTTCCCCATTCAGGTAGTACTTCAGGAGACTTTTTGACAATCTTAACCTGAAATTTTTGTTAGTAAGAAGACACACCGTGGTAAATAAAACCCTGTCTCAGAAGTCATACTGTCCCATATATGTGAGAGGCATATGCATAGTAGTGGAAAGAGAAGGTATACATTTCACATGAGCTGAAAAATTGACATCTAGAATACAGATAATGAGGTGAGAAAAAGATAGAAAAATAGGAAACAACATGTAAATGTAAATAGCTACTTTCATGTCTTGGAAGGGCTACAGAATGTATGTCAGCATCACAATTTTGCAACTGAATTACTTTATACATGGGAGAAGGTGGACATAAAACTATCTTGGGTTTATCTCCTGGCTCATTGCTGATTAGGTGTTCTGAGAATGAGTATTTCCTTCTGGCAGTGGGAGAAAAACACTTTCCTTCTAAACAGCATTATAAAGAACTCACAGAGAATTTTTAGTTATTCAGTGTTTGATTTTGGTTGGTGGTTTGGTTTTTTTTCCCCCTAAATATCAGGTATATCAGAAAAATTAAAATGAAATTACTCAGTTTCTTTGCAGTATAAATTGTCCATGTGGTTTTGTATCCAGGTACTGGATGTTTGTATTGAAATGTGACATTTACTGTGTCTTTTCTGAATATTGCTTTAATCAGTTCTGTTTCCATGGGACTCTAAGTATCATGAGACACAGTGAATGGACAAGGAACAATATTAATAAATGTAGTGAGGTCACTTCTGTAAATGTTTGCATGGCTTTTCCAATATAGGAACGGATCCTGTCAGATGGTTTGTACTAAAGACATTTTGTCTCAAAAACCCTTCTGAGAAATAAGGTATAGTCCCCTCCCATTCACTGGCTCCAGATTGTGGGGGTGGGGAAGGGAGAAATCTATAGAGAATGATACTGGTGTTTTCTCTCTGTTCTTCCCTGTGACAGAAGGAAAAGCAGATCTGTGATCTTGCACCAAAATAAACACTTGCCTGACAAACACAGTCGGGATAAGGCTAAAGGGTCCTGGACAACATACAATTTCACAGCAACTACTTCCTAGTCATGTTATGTTATAAAATATTAAATGAGCAGGGAAGGAAATAAAAGACTTTTTTAATGCAGGCCCCTTCCCCTCACAATGACATTCCTTGTCATCAGGCAGGGGAAACTGCAGTGAGTGCAGGCAGACAAAAGTCAGGGGGATTTATGACTCTACAAACTCACTTTAGCAGAGCAGTCCTTGGAGAGTGTAGGGCGTGGTGTAGGCAGGCAAAGGCCACACATGCACAAACATACTAAATATCACATGAAGAAACAGAAAGACAAGCTGGACTCATCACCACCTGATCCTGTCTAGATAAACTAAACTGTCTTAATAGAGGCAGCTCAAAAATAATAATGTTTCAGTGGGTTTATGTTTATTGACACCATCTGATGCCCTATGATGTTGCCATGGTAACTGGGAAGTATACTCTGCTACTGGCATTTCATGCTAAATGACTGCAGTTAAAGATGAGTTTGTGTTAAAGGTTACATTCTCAGAAAAAAAATAAAAGCCTTTGGAAAATGCCTGCTGGCACTTTCCCTTAGAGATGAGTCTTGTCCAATCAGACTGCCATAGAAAGGTGGAAAATTTAAAAAAAAAAACAAAAACAACCAAAAACAAACAAACAAACAAACAAAACAAAACAAAACAAAAAAACCAACCCAAAAAAGTGTCTGACAGTAAATGCTAAAGGGTTTTCTAAAAGTTATAGCAGCCATGGTCAAAATGGCTGGCACAGCTTTCATACCACTAAAACCAGTTGGTAAAAATTATTATTTATTCTCCTTGTACAGAACTGAGTTTTTTATTTTTTTTCCAGTGACAGTTTGAAACACCAAATAATTTGAAAATTTAAACAGTCATTTTAGAAAGCTGCCATGTGGCTTCTGATGAAGTCAGGTGGCTTGAGTATCTTTTGCCCTGTTGGCCCTCGTAGGAAAAGTCACAGTCACAGCAATGGGACATATGAATCAAAGAAAGACATAGAAAAAGTGGGCTAATGAGGAAGCCTGAATCAGAAAAAAAGATGAGAATACTAGATCCCAGGAAACCTTATAGAACAAGAATGCCACATGTGGATGAAATACTTATTTTCTCAAGTAACTACAGTAACTATTATGTAAAACATGCACAAAAACTCACAAAACTCTCCCTCACTTCAGAAATTTCTCAAGTACAAATAATTTTCCATTAGTTTAAAAAAAAACCCAAACTGTATGTCAAGTGAAAACTGGTTTTCAAAATAGTGGATGTGGAGCATGGGAAAAATTAATACCACAAGTTCTCTGAACAGGAAGACACATGAGATAGGAAGAGGTTACACAGCTAGATTTTCAAAACACGGGTTCTTCAGCTTGTGTTAGGGCTATCAAGTGGGGAGCCTGAAGTGGAAACACAAAGTCAGACTGTAACTTTTGTAACTTTTTTTTCACTGCCTGTGGTGCAGGTGGGGGTGGCGAATTAGCAGGGGGAAGGGGGAAGGTGGGTGCTCTGTAGCATAGTGTGGCGTGTAGGGGTGTGAGGTATGACAGACCCACTGGCCCCCACGCGCTGCTGTTGGTCAGGATGGTTTGCTCTTGGTGTGTCCTGGCTGGGTGGCACCACCGGGCCCTGCATGGCCACCTGGCTTGGCATCAGGGAGGACTGGGATGGAGCCAGGAGTTGCCCAGTTTTGCCTGGTGCAGTCCTGCACATGCACGGGACCTTGCAGTGTTGAGGGGGGAAGGGCCACCACCCTCTCTTGTGGTGTGGACAACAAGGAGGCTGGAGGTTGTTTTCCTGTTGCAGCCCCTGAGAGCCATCACACAGCATTCCAGCCCTGACCTCGTCTTTTCTTCCTGGGAGGGGCAGAAGGAGATGTCAGCACCTCCATCCCTCTTTTTTTTCCCCATCCTGGTGCTTCCCTACCCCAGAGCGACCGATCTTACGCACCCTCTGCCAGCTTTCCACAGTGACTCGGAGCACCCATTGGCTGTGTAGGTTTGTCTGACTTCCCTAAACCTAATTTTCCCTGTGCCCTGTGTGGGCCAGGTTCACCCCTACATGCCAGCAATCGCTGTCTCTTTACCCAACTGCCTTTGGTGGTCCTCCTGATCTGCTGAACTGTCATTTGAGCCTTTCCTCTGCCATCCTCTCCCTCCCTCTGGCTCCCTGGCGCCCCTGCTGGTTACCAGAAGGAAGGGCGACAGATATTTGGAGTGGGACTATTGGTTTTTCCCTCAAATCAGTATTTAGTCTGTAATTTTTGGGGTTGTTTTGCTTGTTCTTTGTTCTGTTTTGCTGTTTACATTGAAATATACTACACAAATATGACTACATATATCTAATTTTTTCAATAAATTCTTGTCTCCTTATACACCTTCTGTCTCATATCTCTAAAATTAATATGATAACTATCCAAACCAGAACACAGGCACATGTCAAATCCTCTGAGACACCTCCTAAGCCTGATTGGTGACTACTGCTAACTTGATCTTCAACCTTTTGCGGCTCGCAGGCTTTTTCCAATGAAACACTCAATCTGCAAGGAGAGTAGCTTTTGTGTCATCAGGGTCCTCAAGGGAATTTCAAGGAGGAGTCACAAGAGCTCCTAGGAGCCTCTTCTTGAGCTGGAGCAGATAATCATAATTCATAGACATTCCTCAACAGGCAATAGTTGAGTCTGGAGAAGGTTGACTCACCTTGGCCTTCCATTGACTTAGCTGGCAAACAGTCCTGAGAGTCATCTCAGCTCTGGGGAGATTCTGATCACAGCTCACTGCAATCCAGGAGAGCTCAAAGAGTCTCACTTAGGACTGCTGTTTGTAAGGTCTCAGATAATTAACTTCTCCATTTCCATCCAATGTGGATGATGACCTTTTACACAGGTCCAGATCTTGCTAAATTTTGGAGTTCTGATATCTGCTTCCCTTTGGGTCATGGCCAAAGTACTATACTATACCGTCAGGACGGAATTGATTGTTGTTACTGTTCCCACGTAATAAGGGGAGAAGGAGCCACATGCATTGAGGAAGACTCTGGTCTGCTGGTTATGACCTAGATATAGATGTGCTAAGTTGTCAAGAGGCAATACTTTGTCATTATTGTCCCCAAAGAACAGGGAAAGAAGAAGCTGGTTATGTTGAGGTTCCTCAACATTTTGGCACACTGCCTTTCGCAGTCCACACCTGAGTTACACTAGACTGATGTGTGGCCCAGAGAAGGGGAGTTGCATCAACTGTCCCAAGAGTGAGGGCAGCTGTACCACCATACAGAGTCCCTTAAGAGGCAGTCCTGAAGAGCAAAGTAGTCCAGGAACTCTGGACATTCTACAAGAAGGAAATCTTGAAGTGATTTAATCAGGTTGGTTTGGTGTCTTATCCCAAGTAACAAGTGCCAGGGCAGAGGAAATGGCCTTAATGATCATGGGAGGTTTAGATTGGATTTTAGGAAAAAAATTCTTCACTTAAAGCGTTATCAAGCATTGGAACAGGCTGCCCAAGGAAGAGAGTGAATCACAACACCTACTGGTACTTAAGACATGCAAATGTGGCACTTAGGGACATGTTTTAGTGGTGAACTTGAGAGTGCAAGACTAACAGTTAAACTCAAAAGTCTTTTCCATTTGAAATGATTCTGTGATTCTAAAATGCAAATCAGAAAAGAGCATAATGTCACACTAGTGGGCTTACTTTATTATTTTTTACATACCACTACACAGCAGTTCCTAGGACTTCAGCCCTTTCTCGATCAAAACTGGTTCATTTCTCAATCAAAACTGGTTCAGCAAACTCTTTCTATTCACATTCACTACTTATACTTTCTTCTGCACTGCATGGTTTGAAACACTGTCAGAAGCTTTCCTCTTGTATCAGTGATCCTTCATGATAGATAAGCTGACTTTACTACCTTGTCTCACTATTTTATTTTATTTTTTTTAATTTAATTTTATTTTGTTTTATTTTATTTTATTTAGTGTGTTGCATTGTATTTTATTTTATTTATTTTCTCATCTATTTTAAATGCACATCTTAGTTTAAATGTCATAGTTGCTTTTGCTGTCCATCTCTAGTGGACTAAGGAAAAGTTGAGTGTTGTGCACAGGACACCTGAAGTCATCATTCAGCTTGTTCCTATCTGCCCCTACAGGACATCACCTCTCTGAAGAAAACACACACAACCAGTACAGCTGAAAACTACAGTCATGCATCCTAGGTCATCTTTTCAATAGTACCATCACACCAGGTGATTGAGACCACCTTCACCTCCCCAGGATCCAGAAGTAAACTGTCATTTACCTCTCCCTGCCCTGGCTCTGTATGTGGGAAGCACATTAGTAATGAACACAGGTTAGTAAGGAACCCACATCCAAACACAGGAAGATCTTTCCAGTCTCCCAGGGTGCTTTGTGTATCTTCATAGGCTAGATCACAAATGTCTTTAACTGTCCCTAAAGCAACCACATTTCCAGCACCATTCAATACCTATTAAGGTCCCCGAAGAAGAAACTAGTTTTTGATCTGCTTTGTATCCAGACACCCAGTTATTTTATCACTGTGCATTTAAACATCTGTCTCTAAGACCTTAATACTCAGCTTTAATCAATGTTAGATTAGTTGTCAAAGTTTCCAGACACCTAAGCTGCAATTTATGACTTGCAGAAATCTGTATAACTAATATTGGATTAGCAGTACAAACACAACATCAGTTTGTAGAATGATTTCCTTCAAAGTGTGTGACAAACATCTACTATGGTGTGCTAGAAAAAAAAAGAAATAAAATTGTTTAGGCTTAGGCTTTGATTTTGTTTTACCAAGTTACATCTATTTGGGAGAGTCTTTGCAGATAAGACCTTTAATTCCTGATTCAAAATATAAGAATTTAATTTCTTAGACAAAAGGAAAACAGAAGAAAAACAATCAAAATGCCTATTGGTAATGCTGAATAAAAACTTTCCATACTATCAAGCCAATATATGAAGTTGCTGCTGTGCTTGGAAGAATCACAGCCAAATGTATCTGTAAGCCCTTTATAAGGTTGGTTGGACATTTCAATCATGGATTTGGACCATAGGCAAAGTAATGACTGTATTAGCAGTCAGCTGTAAAATACACTCTGAAGAGACCCAGAGTTCAGTCTGAAAGGTTTGGCAGTAACAATATCCAGTAGACTAATTGTCATTAGTTCCAGATGATCTACTCTTCTGGACATAGAAAAGGTTCATTTTGAACTCTTTTAATTCAAGGGGCCTCCTTGTAATGAAAATTAAAAGCCTGAGGTGAACACCATAGATTTTATGACTTAATTCTTCAGTTTTTATGGTGTCACAGCAATTTCAGCATCACAACTGCATTAATGCTTTATGTTTCATTGAAGATTTATTGTGGAGGACCCTTCTAGGCTGCAAGTGGCTGCCACCTATATACTCCTTCCCATGTCTCATATTCACAAAAAATGAAAAAGTCTCTTCAACGCCTTCAGAGGATAGACAGAGCTCTGATGCACAAGGCTTTGGATTTGTCTAAACAAATAGAAGATAAAGATCATATTTGTACTGGCAAAGATGTAACACCTCCTGTGTCTAAATTAAGTAACTTCTTGTTAAAATTACCAAGTTATTTATACTCTAGAATACAATACTTAGAACAGCACAGTACTTGTCAAGAAGTCTAACAACCAGAATGGCAGTTGTTAATTTGCAACTGACCTCAAATATTGTAAGCAGAATACCTTCAAAACCCTCTAAATTCTTACTATGTTAGCATTTAATTTGCTTTAATTTAGAAGTGTTTGTCAGACTCCAAGAAACTAACTTCAGGCCCAGCAAATAGATCCCAATTTGCCAATTAACACAACATCCTCATGTCTGCATCTAATGCAAAACTGGTATGTGGGTTAGAGCAGTGCCTAATTCAGAACAGTGCCTAATTCATAGCAAAATAACAAGTGTAATAAGATTGCACAGCATCATCTATATTAACCAAATACAAACACACATAGTTCAACTTTTGTCCCTATTTGCCTTACATAAAATGAAAAAGTACACTGAGTAATGTGCAAATCCTGCCAGCCCAAGTTCTGTACACAAACAGCATATATAGGCAAACATCATATGGAAATGCAAATGTTGAGAGGATTTGAGTTTACCAGCTGAACAACCCTGAAAAAAAAAAGCATTTTAGAGTGACCACTATTATTTCTCTTATATATCTTCATGCATTCCTTTAAAGAGCTAAAAGATAAAAACAAATCCCAAAGAAGCTCTTTGTTTAATTTAGCGGAATCTTTTAAATATAAGAAAATAACAGACTTGACCTGAAATAACCAACTGCACTGAAGGATAGAGTGAGCTAATCCCATGATTACATAAAAAGTTGGCATGTAGACAATCTATTTCCTTTAAAATCACTACACAATTCCAAGCTATATGTGCATTATTTGACAGCTAGGAGAGAAAATGAACTGTGTTCTTATTTATTCTCCAGAAGTCCCAATGTTACTTTTCTGAAGCCATGATAACTGAAAGTCTGTTTCAAGTAAATGCAATTCTAGCACCTTTTCCTAGTGAAAACATTGTTTCAACTGAGCAAATTGGTTCAAAGAAACAATATTTTTAGTTTAAACTGTGTTACTGCTTCAAAGTTAAATGAGTTGGAATAGAAGCACCTGCTACACATCTGTAACCCCAGGTATCTGTAAAATTCTAGTGTGTTTTGCTGAATCATTAAGCTATGATAGCATTTCAAAAATTATCACCCACAGAAGACTGTAATTAGGGGAGTGTTATCAGTGCCAGTAAATCAGTAATCTGAAGCCTGAAATACCACTTCTGGAGATGGCATGAAACAGTGGAACAAAGCAAGAAGAAAGCTGCTTAGAGAAGCAAAGCTATGATATGTCTCCTTTAGGCTTCAATCTGGAATCATACATGCCCTAGACATGTTAGGTTTTAGGCCAAAAGAAGTCATGTCTATAGAGAACATGAACCTCAAAGAAACTTTCTTTGAAGGGCAAAAACTTCTGACAACCCCTTCTCAAAGAATTTTCTTTAAAAGTCTAAAAAGCTCTCCCCTCAAACTACCTTGTTTCTTTGCACCAGGAACTTTCACTGAGAAGCCATTCCTGAAACTTGTCACTGAGGTAACAGGTAACTCCTCCAAATTTCTGCACTACTAGTAAGCCTCCTGGTTTTGTATCAGCTTGGCTCTTTGACTTCAATAGCCTCTCTGATACTTTGGTTCCACTCCTTCTGAGATGTTTACAAAGTTAGATGGTATTTCTCTCATCTTTCTTTTGCAAGGCTCTTGTTTCATAGAACCAAAGAATTGTCAGGGTTGGAAGGGACCTTAAAGCTCATCCAGTTCCAACCCCCCTGCCATGGTAGGGACACCTCTTACTAGAGGAGATTGCTCAGAACCCCATCCAGCCTGGCCTTAAAAAATTCCAGGGTTGGGGAATACCACTATATCTCATGGACTCCTCCAGGTCCTCATCATCCACATAGCTCCAGCTCCTCTTCCATCAAGTCCTCTCCAAATTAATCTTTGACCATAACTCTCCACAGAGCACAGTCTTTCAGTGAATGTTCTGTGAGGTTAGCATATCTCTTTCAGGAAGACACCTAAATCACTGGGTGACAAATAGTACACTCCACCACTATTGCAACCAAGTTCTGCCAATGAGTTTCCCTTAGCACATGAATGTGTAGCTGTTTATTACCCTGACTGCCTATAAAGACCTTCTTTAAGAACTGAGTTTGAAACGCATTCAAGGAGGTAAAAAATTGTTTCAAATAATATGACTTGAGAAGAACATTATTTCTTTTCAGAATTTCTTTCTGATTACTGCAAGAAAGGAGGGTTGTTCTGATATTATCAACACTCTCCTTTTATTCAAGATGTGCTGGTATCCTTCTCTGAAAATTCCACTGTAAAGGATTATTTTGGCATATATGTTCATCACAAAAACCAAACACCTCATCAAGTAATACATGAAAAGGGAATGTGATTCCTTTTTCCCACTTAGCCAATATGGAGAGACCCACAATCGCCTTTGGAGCTGGGCGATGACAGGAAAGAACATTTAAGTATTTCCATTTTTCTTTCCCTCTGAATAGTCTTCCAGCCACAAAATATGCCTCAAATGAAGGATAAAACCTAGTAGTTAAATGAATTCAGGAGAACCCACTAAGATCTTGAAGAGCATTTAGGAATTCAGCTCAGAATGTTTCAGAAAGCAATGTAGCATCTTCATATATTAGAGGGAGTAAGTTAGTACTGAATTATTTACAAAGTTAGTTATCTTCCCTTGCTTCATCAACAAATGCTATTAAATTTTAATGAGCAAAAATGGTGCAATGAAACTAATGAAGTTGGTTTCACCAGGAAAATGCAATAAAGAACAGTACCTGTTATTTTAAAGGAAATCTGTGTTCAGTACAATTTGTTTTATAATATAATAAAAGGAAGATTATTGGTTTTCATACTTTTGTCATAAGCTTCCCTTTTGGAGTGAGCCCTACAAGTAGAAAGACAATATCCTTAGGTAGCCCTCATGGAAAAAAACTTGCTCACACAAGCAACTTTTTTGAGCAAAATATCAGTAGAAAAAAAAAATCAGTGTGAAAAAAGTAAAGAACCTTTACACAGTGTTTATGGGCCCAGTGTACAGTCCAGTGCCATACTTGGAAAAAAAACCCAAACCAATCAAACAACAAAATTTGATCATAAAATAACTGGCAGGATGTTAAACCATCTGTGGTGTAGAAATGGACCAGATCTTAATATCCCCAAGTTATGTCAGCCTTGGAGACAGAATGTGTGATAATCTGCAGCACAAGCTCATAATGATGGGACTTCAATCAAATGGCACCATGGTATCCCTTCTGGTATCCTATAGGTTCCTATTGCATAAAGAAAGCAGAAGTGTTCTGTTAATCTTCTGTCAGCCCTCCTAGACTGGTCCCTTTTGTTTCTTTTTTTTTTTTTTATCTTAGAAGGATCATGTATAATAATGGCATTAAACATCCTAGAAACAGGGATGTTTATGCCTTCTTTGGACCATGCCAAGCTATTCAAAAGCTGTTTGTCTTGGCTTTTTCAGGCCATCAGCCTAGTGATGCCAACTCCTGTTCCCCATACTGGCCTTCTCATGTAGTCTTTGGCTTGCCTTGGCCAGTCTCAGGGACTGAAATCATGTTCAGATTTGACTTCCCCTTTGCAGCGGGTGCCAGTGAATGCTTTGACACCTGCTACAGAGCAGATGACAAGAGGTTTCATTTGGAAGAGAGCTGATAGCAAGGGGGCGTTATGTCTCCTGAAAGTGGCAGTCACCTTGCAAAAGAATGCAGGAGCTTGGAAAGCTCGTGACACAATGTTAGCTTTTGATGATATTGCAGGGTCACACTAGAAGAAGGACTATGCTGAGGGACCTGTTGAAGCTTGGAGAGGCAGCTTTTCTGGGCAAGGGCACAGAGTGCTGCAGAATCCTCATCTGGAGCAGCTGCCAAAGCCCCAGCAGAGACTCCGCAGTGCTCATTTGGCATGAGACTACAGTAGACTTATAACACAACCTGCTTTGTGCTCACGGCCCTCACATTCAACAAACCTAGATACCTTATGGGGCAGGAACAAGAACATCTACCAGAATTACCAAAATCATTCAAGCAGTTCAACTTGACCAAGATTTCTAAGGGGTGTGAGCCCTTGGCCCATTTTGGAAATCCTTTTTTGTACCTTAAAATCCTCAAGAAATCCAGCCCAAACTAACTGTAAAATGTTAACTACTGCATCCAGTATTCTCAGCTAGGGACAGGCCAGATACATCTTATAAAAACATGGTCTGAGTTCAAATTTTTGCAACTAATTCTTGAAAGCATGGAAGAGTCAAGTTGTCTTGAGATCACAGAGCAAACATCAATGTGCTATTTGGCTCAGAGCTGTCCTCCCTGGCTTGGGAAAATAACTGCTTATTCACAGGAGTGGCACAAAACTTATTGTGCTCTGGTTGATGTTAGGAAGCAGCTGCCTTTTGTGTTACAGAATCATAGAATGACTAGGGCTAGAAGGGACCTCCAAAGGTCATCTATTCCAGCCCCCCTGCAGAGAGCAGGGAGTGAGTTGATACCCTCAACTAGACCAGGCTGCTCAGAGCTTTGTCCAACCTTACCTAGAATATCTCCAGGGATGGGGCCTCAACCACCTCCCTGGGCAATCTATTCCACTGTTCTACACCCTCAAGGTAAAGAACTTCTTCCTGATGTCCAGTCTAAATCTAATCTTCTCTAATTTAAACCCATTACCCCTCGTCCTTTCACTACAGGCCCTTGTAAACAGCCCCTCTCCAGCCTTCCTGTAGCCCCCTTCAGGTACTGGAAGGTGGCTATAAGGTCTCCTTAGAGCCTTATCCTCTCCAAGCTGAACAACCCCATCTCCTTCAGCCTGTCCTCGTAGGGGAGGTGTTTCAGCCGTCTGATTATCTTTGTTGCTCTCCTCTTTGACCATAACTCTCCACAGAGCACAGTCTTTCAGTGAATGTTCTGTGAGGTTAGCATATCCCTTTCAGGAAGACATCCTGATGACCTCCGTCAGGTCCATGTCTTTCCTGTGTTGAGGGCTCCAGAACTGGATGGAGTACTGGAGGTCTGAGGAGTACTGATGTCTCACCAGAGCAGAGTAGAGGGGCAGAATCACCTCTCCATCTGCTGGCAACACTTTACTTGGTGCAGCCCAGAGAAGGCTGGAGGGATGCAATTGGCCTTCTTGGCTTCAAGTGCACACTGTTCACTCGCTCGTGTTCTTACCCACCAATACCCCCAAGTCCTTTTCCACAGAGCTGCTTCCCAGCATCTCATCTCCCAGCCTGGATTGATAGTCAGGGTAAATATAAATGTGATACAAAATGTCAAAAGCCATGATGAAAGTAATCTAACACTCCCCCTTTGGACAGCAGTGTTTAAGTTAAATGTTTAAAGAGTTAGAGCTTAAAGGGTTTAGCACAGACCTTCATGGTGTGCACGGACATACACGCTGAGAACCAGTAAAGCTTCTGTATTATCTGACTTCTTCTCCCTTAGCAGAAGTTTATACTCTGTACCTGAAGATCAAAATGCTTAAACCATGCTTTTCTACAGAAAAAGCTAACCCAATGATTAGGTTTTCTGGTAATTCTTTATCTTAGTGATTCAAATTATTCTGAAACTACATACATAGGAACAAGCATAAAGTTTGTATCTAGGGATGTGTCTATTCACAGACAAGTCATTAATATGTTATACATTTTCACATTAAAACAAAGTTATGCTACAAAGCTCTCATTTTTAAGAGTGATTATTCACAGACACATGCCAAATTTTGCTGTGAAGCTACAGTTGTCATTCTGGTAAAACTGGCAGGATAAGAGATCACAGCAGGATAAGAGATCACTGACTCTGAGGGCAAATATCTAATGCAAGCCCCTTGTTTTCTGACATTTTCCTTTGTCCAAATCTTTAGAGTTAACTTTTTTCCTGAATGTTCTTGCAAAACACAAGAAAAGATGACTCGGTATGAATAAGCAAAATTGTATGGCAAACTTGAAGGTGGACAATGGGTTTTCCTTCGATTAGAGTTATTTCTCGGGCATTCTAGATTTTAGAGGCTATTTTCTAAAGGTGAAGACATTTCTATTTTTGAAAGGGAGAATACACATCAGTTTAGAAGTACTACTATATAGTACTACTAATGTACTATGAAGTACTACATAGCAGTACTACCATCTAGTCATATGCTTACTCTCACAAATGAAGCTCCAGAGCTGAATCTCAATTGCAGGTAAGTATTTAGTGAAGTCAGGTCACAAATATTGTAAGTGATCTCTGTTACAGCTCTGTAAAGGGTAATGCTGCATAACACACACCAACCACATACACACATCCCTGGGGAATACTGTCTGCTGTGTCTTTGTCAAAGTTCTCACAAACTATTTACGGAAATACTACAGCCACACAGTACTTATTTCTACTTAGCAGAACACAAATAAAGCACAGACCTCCACTCAAGTTTGGAGTAGAGTGTCTCCCTGCCTGAGGGGAGAGTAATTCCTATAGAGGGTAATTTAGATGGTCTCTGAGATAGTATCCTGCTATGAATTGATGGCACCAAAAAAACCCCTGTGTCCTAACAAGAGAGAAGGTTTAGGAAGAGTAGATCCCCACTCTCCACTAATATCACAATTATCTGTTACTCTTGGTGTTCTAAATTGACCCCCACAACCCACCAGTTACTTCCATGCCAAGATAAGCTTTTTGCAAGCCGAGTCTCTCCCTAGAATGCTGTGGCAAGCATATATTGATCTCCCATTTGCAAATGGGGACCTTGGTTTTTTTCCCTTTCCATAGGGAAATAATGAGTTGCCCAAGCTCCCACATAGGACCCTGTCACCAGAAGGAATGACTGCTGTTCCCACAGAGGAAATGAAAGTGCACCATAACCCTCAAAATTAAGCTAGGATTCACCCTGTGAATGGGCTCAGTGAAGCTCTAAACTATACTGCATTGCCAGTAACTCTTCAGGAGCCTATAGTGGAGATTAACTTCAAGCCATGTGTTTCAAGTTGAGGATAAGAGTGAAAAAATGGAGGCAGACAAAATGGGACTCATTTCTGAAACAGCCTTAGAGATGCCTGGGCTGAAGAACATGTCATCAAGTGGATCTATCACATCTCCCATAATGCATCAGTCTCTGAGAAAACTGAATGATACAGTCGACTGTTAAAAACTACACTGAAAGCCATGGGGGGGGGTGGGGTTGAACCTTCAAAAACCAGGACACTCACTTAGCAAAGACCACCTGATTAGTTAACAACAGAGGATCACCAATCAAGCTGGTCCTGCTTTGTCAAAACTCCCATGTGCTGTAGAAGGGAATAATGTTCCTGTAATGCACATTAAGAATATGTTAGGGAAGAGTCCTGGGTGAGTCCTGCTTCAGTCCAAGGCAAACACATCCACCGGGTTGCTTTTGCTCAAGGGCTTGGGTGCACCTGGTGGGTGATGCAAGAAGATGGAGAATTTTGATGTGTACCACAGGGGGACTGAATTTTAAGATAAAACAACCAGTGATTTAAATTGTATAATGATACTTAAAAAAAAAACCTTTCAGGTCATGACATGGGTGGTATAGAATAAGGGTTGGATGATATCCTGGGTTTGGCTAGGATAGGGTTAATTTTCACCAGAAGTTGGGAGGGAGCCATGGGATAAGCAACCAAACCAAGTGACACTATGTGTGCAAAAGGGTGGGCAGGTGGAGCAGCTCTGCCACTGCCATTTATTGGTTTGTTCAATACTGCTCCTTTTGTGTTTTATTTCATTCCTATTATTGCTGCTGATATTACTTTCCTTGTTGCATTGTTGTATTAAAATCTCCTTATCTCCACCTGCAGCTTTTTGCACTCTTCTCCCTGTCCTTCCCATTCAAGGGGTGGTGGAGCAGTGAGCGAGCAGCCATACGGTGACGTACTCAAGGCCAATAGTATCAGTGAAGGACCAATTTTTCGTGCTCCACTTTTTCTTTGATTAATATCTAGCAAGCAGTCTTGAANAAAACTCCCATGTGCTGTAGAAGGGAATAATGTTCCTGTAATGCACATTAAGAATATGTTAGGGAAGAGTCCTGGGTGAGTCCTGCTTCAGTCCAAGGCAAACACATCCACCGGGTTGCTTTTGCTCAAGGGCTTGGGTGCACCTGGTGGGTGATGCAAGAAGATGGAGAATTTTGATGTGTACCACAGGGGGACTGAATTTTAAGATAAAACAACCAGTGATTTAAATTGTATAATGATACTTAAAAAAAAAACCTTTCAGGTCATGACATGGGTGGTATAGAATAAGGGTTGGATGATATCCTGGGTTTGGCTAGGATAGGGTTAATTTTCACCAGAAGTTGGGAGGGAGCCATGGGATAAGCAACCAAACCAAGTGACACTATGTGTGCAAAAGGGTGGGCAGGTGGAGCAGCTCTGCCACTGCCATTTATTGGTTTGTTCAATACTGCTCCTTTTGTGTTTTATTTCATTCCTATTATTGCTGCTGATATTACTTTCCTTGTTGCATTGTTGTATTAAAATCTCCTTATCTCCACCTGCAGCTTTTTGCACTCTTCTCCCTGTCCTTCCCATTCAAGGGGTGGTGGAGCAGTGAGCGAGCAGCCATACGGTGACGTACTCAAGGCCAATAGTATCAGTGAAGGACCAATTTTTCGTGCTCCACTTTTTCTTTGATTAATATCTAGCAAGCAGTCTTGAAAACAAGGGTGTTTATGTAGGAACCTAACTTCAAGGCAGTGTGTGCAAGATACATCTTAGTCTTTTCTGCTGTGAACAGAATATGACAAGAGATCATGTAGGGTGATGTGTTACACTGCTGTGGTTTAGATCCAGCTGGGAACTGAGCACCAGGTGGCTGCTCAATCATCACCTTCCGCTCCCCTCCTAAAGGGAAGGAGAAGGGGGAGCAAAAGGCCATGAGTTGAGATAAGAAGAATTTAATAGAATAATGCAAAAGGAGAAAAAACAAGAGTAATAGCAAAACGCAAAATGAATGATACAGAACAAATCCAACCAAAATACTCCATACCCTGGCTGATCCCAACCACTACACTAGAGCCCACGCTTTGCCTGGCTCACCTTATATAGTGTGTACGACATCAGTATGGTATCAGTTTGGTATCTAACAACCCGCTGTCTGGTTTGGTTGTCTATCCTGTCTGTGGTTCCCTCCCAGCTCCTGCTGAAAATTAGCTCTATCCTAGCCAAACCCAGGACATATATTTATTTACAAAAGGAGATCATCTCACAGCCTACATCGTTGGTAGCACTGTAATTATGCCCTTCTTCCAGCAGACTGTATCTCAGCTGGAAAAGAGAAAGGTGGAGGGTGAAGGCAGAAAATCCAATAATTACTCATGCTGTTTTTATATAATCTGTTTTCCCTGCCTACAAACGGCAGTATGAGATACTTAAATTTCTGTGCAACAAACAAATCACCTTAATTGAACATGGTTTTCTTTTGAAAACAAGCTGTGAAGCTTAAGGCTGAAGTCCTCCAGAGAAAATGGCCTTGTGGTTTATATCAGTTCTGTAAGAACTAGAAGGAATTTAGAAGGTTGCACATGAATAATGCAGGGTGAGAACAGCACAGGATGAAACCATTGAAAGAAAGTAAACGAAATCCCTTTAATACTGCTACATATAAGGTAATTTGAATTATTTACCAGTATTACTACTACCTGTAATACTGCAGAACTACCTCAGACCAGCAAGTATTTCAAGTCCTGGGACATCTCTGATACTGCCAGTTGCATAAAATCCCATCTGGACCAAAAGGCATTAAAACCTACAAATGTGCAAGGCAACATGGTAATGCATGGAATGGTGTGGAAACTCTGCGACATGCAGCATCAAGCTTACTGACCTGAATCTTGGAGGCAAAGACCAATCTATTTAAAGGGACACCATCACAAATTGTCTTATGTGAACCTACTTGAAAAACAATCAAACAGCAATACGGTAACAATTTCAAGCAGCACTACAGAAGGACTTCTGATGCAAGCATACTTGCAGCGTTACTGTGTTGGACTGCATTTTTCCACTCCAAGAAAATTCACTTATTCAAGTGTCAAATATTTTGGCAGGAAGTATGAGCACTAAGTAAAATTAAATGTGTGGACTAGACAGGTCAGTGAATTGTAATAGACTATGAAGCGTTTAATCTCTAGGTGTCTGATTGAAAATCAGATGGGGTCATTAGTGAGAGGAAGTAATTTTCATCCCAGTGCTTTTTTGTGGACTCTGGTGGGGAAATAGGGGTGCTAGCAGCTCCATTGAAAGTCCCAGTTAGCAGTTGTCTATTTAGTCACAACCTGCCCTAGTTACCTCACTGTCAAAACCACATAGGAAACAGGAGATAGACTCCTTGTTTGAACAAGAGTTGTTACTAGTTTATCTCAGCTTAAGAAGTGGTGTAGTTAAAAGTTCATGTGCAATACCTGTACTCCTAAATCGAGTGTAGGAGTGTGTCAGCTCACATCTGCTCCTCAGAAGTAGTTATTCTTTTTCTTCAAAAGGAATGAAAAGAAGGCAAAGCAATGGCTAAAGCAAAGAGAGATTTTTAAAAGAGAGTCAAGCCCCACAGCCCCAGCTGAGTGTGTGGTTGTACAGACCTTTGGTTAAAGGTTCACACAAGAAGTATTCCCTAAGATGAAAAGGTAGCTCAGCTCTCAGACAAATATGCCTGAGGAATGCAACACAGATCTGTGGCTACTCAGACTTATGTCAACATCAGAGGCTGGTACAAGATGTAACTGTTGGTGGTCAGAGAAACATAAAGCAAGTAAAAACTTCCTAAAGCATTCTACACCTCAAAACTACCTTGTCATGGTCTAACCCCAACAGGCATGGTTTAACCTTGGTTGGATGCCAGGAGCCTACCCAGCTGCCCTGTTATTCCCCCTTATTCCTCCTCTTGGCTGGACCAGGTGAAGAAAAAAAAAAAAAAAAAGATTAAACTCATGGGCTAAGACAGAAGTAGTTTAATGAAGAAGGAAAGCAAAGCTGTGTGCAGAAGTGAAACAACACCAAGTTTTATTATCTGCTTCCTATCAGCAGGCACTGCCTGGCCCCTTTGTGGGGAGCAGGGCTCCAAACATGCAGCGCTGGCTCTGAGGAACAAGTGGATGCCCCTCCCCAGCCTTTTTACAGCTTTTCTAGCTGAGCTGACATCACATGTTCTGGAACAGCCATCAGGCCAGTCTGGGTCATCTGTCCAAGTCTTGTGCCCTCCCAGGATCTCGTCCCCACTGGGACAATGTTGGAGAACCAGCCTTGTTGCTGGGTGAGCCCTGACCAGCAGGAGCCCCATCCAAGGTGTGTTCCCAGCACCTTTCCAGCTCACAATGCAAAACAGAGCCCTGGAAGGGCTGCTGTGGGGAACAGTAACTCTAGCTCAGCCAGACCCAGTACAGCAGCTATCTCCCAGATTACTACTTGCTTGCTTCCCCTACAGGGTACGGGAGAGATTTGACTCAAGGACATGATTTCCACAGGGACACACACGAGCAGCAAATTTTCAAAATGGATTTATTGATCTAACAGCTACTGACTGCTCAAAATGGTGTAGAAAGAATGGTCAGTCCCCTGTGAGAGTTTTGACTACTGCTACAGCGGGATTCAGATGGGAAATTATTTTCTTCAAAACTAAAAATCACAAGGTGACATTCAAAACTGATTTCAGATCACTCACACAGCAGAGTTGCATTGCTTGAGTGACATATCTTTCTAACCTAGTATAGCTGTGATCATTCAGTCTCTCCACATCAGTTACAGAGGAGAGTTTGATTGTTCCCTGACTACCCAGAATAGCTCATTTATTTAGTCAGCTGCTTCTTCTACTTAAAAAAACCAAACCCTGAAACTCACTATACAGCCTAATTTTTATTAGCTAGAATACTAGCTCTGATTCATCATTGTTTTATTCACATTTTACACCTATGTAGCTTCCATTAAATTAGTGCTGCTATGTCACACTGCAGCCAAGGTGATTGAAGTGGCAACTTTAAGAAATCTAAGAGATAGCTGTTACTACTTCATGTAGACACATGGCCAGAAAAACCACACGCAAGCAGGAAAGAAAGAAGTGAACAGCATGGGCCATGAGGCATGCAGAGTTTGGAGTCAAACTTGGTATCTTGGTTTCTCTCTTTAAAACAAGTCATAAGGAAAGAGGAAGCTGTTTTTCATCATATTTAACATTTGGAGGAAGGGGTTACAATTGGTGTTATTTTTATGATAAGCAGACTTGACAGGTGAACAGACTTGCATAAAAAATATGAGCCTGTTTCTAGAAGACTAAACTGAAAGGGACCTCCAGGTTTTTCAGTGTGTTGATATTTTTTTCTTTCATTTTCTTCTATTTTTTTTTTCTTCCAACAGTCAAAACTATAGCAATATTTGCTTTCAGCATGCCCAAGGGAGCAGTCTCATGTTTTAGGTGAAGTTAAAATGACACTGCTGGGAAAAATTACACCTTAGTAATGTACATCTTACTAAATTGCCTTTAACATAGCTACAGAAGTTATTCAGGAGAAACTTCAGTACTACTTTGTGAGCTACAGGGAAAAGATGACCAAAAATCTCTGTTTGCAAGGCCCATAACTCTCTTGACAAAGACATTTAAAGGGATTGATTACAATTTCTTTCTGAAGCCCATACTTTAGCAAAGGAGCACAAACCCACAAATTCAATTTTCTTATTTGTATTACAGTGTTATATATACTGTCCCTGATGCACTTATTTATTGTGGTTTGAAGAGAAGGCAGAAGATAGAATGGATTATGATAGACTGTGAGACAACTCTTTCCGAGCAACATACGCAGTCACATTTCCTGCTGAAGTATACTGAACTGCTCTCTGCTTAATTAAGTCAGCTAAGGAATAGAATGGCAGCATCATTTGGCAACAAATCCATAAAACATGCTCTGCAGACAACAGCCCTGATACCATATGCCTATATATATTCTCAATTCTCCCTCTTTCATCACACAGCACTGTGCAAGAATTATATTCTAAAACACCTGGAATGCACCAGATTCTGTCTAGGAGAGGATGAAGAGCCAGTTGAAAGCTTATGGGTCAGAATTAAGGGACAGGTTAACATGGGTGACACTGTTCTGGGTGTTTACACAGGCCAGCTGATCAGGGTGAAGAGGTCAGTAAGACCTTTTACAGACAGCTGAAAGTAGCCTTACAATCACAGTTCCTGACATTATCTGGAAGACACCCTCACTCCAGGAAA
This sequence comes from Ceyx cyanopectus, assembly GCA_013401355.1. NCBI lineage: Eukaryota > Metazoa > Chordata > Aves > Coraciiformes > Alcedinidae > Ceyx > Ceyx cyanopectus. The sequence continues at coordinate 404 of VYZU01029701.1, read as the reverse complement.
TTCCTGCAGAGTGTTGAGGAATATCATCCTGATAAAAGTCATGGAAGAATCTATGAGGAGAGGTGCACTGCTGGACATTGTATTAAGGAACAAAGACTTGTTAAGGATGTGAAGTTTGGCGGCAACCTTGTGGCGCAGTGACCATGAGATGGTGGAGCTCAGTATCCTGTGAGGAAGAAGTAAAGAAAAAAAGTAGGATCAGAACCCTGGACTTCAGAAAAGCTACGTTTAACCTCTTCAAAGATCCTTTTGGTGGAATACCATGGGTCAGGGATCTAGAAGGTAGGGGTGTCCATGAGAGCTAGTTAGTATAAAAACACTACTTCTTCCAAGCTTGAGATCAGTGCTTATTACTATATATATATTACTAGTATGGCAGATATAGTAGTAGGTGTTTACTACAG
>VYZU01029700.1:0-11734 GCA_013401355.1 Ceyx cyanopectus | reverse complement strand
TTAAATTTAGCACAAAAATACTATAGCAAAATAGAACAACTTACTTCATATCGTAATATTAGCTGTGTATGTATACACATCTATTATATGTACCTCAAATAATTAAGAGCATGATAAAATTACAGAATTAACTTCTTAAAAAAAAGTATAAATATTGAACTTTTAAAGAAAGTATAGTTAACAAAGAATAGTTAACCTGTTGAAAAGGACAAAAATAAAATAAGAATTTGCTTGCTCTGTGTGTCTAAATTATGTATTCTGTGGCTCAAGAACATATAAATTTTATTTTTCACATGTATGAACATAAAGCAATTTAACACAGATACCACAAAGGAAGTTGTATTGGGTGCAAGGAAGATATAATTATTCCTAGATATATTGTGGCCATTTTGGACAGCAGCACAGGACTGAATTCAGGTCTCACGGAAGTCACAGGAGCTCATAACAAACCTTATACAGGCAAGGAACTGGTTGAAAAGATGAAGACCCATTCAGACCCAAGTTTCTTTGACACAAAGGAGTAAAGCAAAGCAGAGATCCTGCTAAGGATGCTCGATCAACAGAGAGATTTAGATGTCAGAAGTACATGTTTAATGTTACTATATTCAAAGAACGAAGACTTGGATGACTGAATTTGCAAATAAACATGATGGCACGCAAGAAATGCATAACTGATTTAACCAAGTTCTCTACCTTCTCGAAAGAAGCCCAAAAGGCTTTGCATGTCATCTCACATCTGTAGGAGAACAATATAGTCAAATCTTTCGAGAATAAAAGTNCGTTTTTCTAGAATCTAATTATATTTTTTTGGCAGGAATGTTGCCCAGAGCATTCTGGAAATCTGCAGATTCTTAACACCAGAACTCCTGCAGAATCTCTAAATAGCAACAACCAAAAAACTCAAAAAACGAAAACTCTCTCCTCATCTTTCATAACCAATGTTCTTTGGTCTCACTTTGTCTCAAGTAAAAGGTTATAATAGGGCTCAAAGGTACAATTTTGGATAGGTATACTTTTAATCAGAAGTAAACTCATTTCAGCAGTCAATTGTTTCAGTTTTGGTTGGGTTTTTTTTCCTAAAAAAGGAGGATCCTTTGAGAGAAAAAGCAAAACAAAACAAAACAAAAACAAACAAACAAAACAAAACGAAACACCAAGTTTCAGTATTTCATTACTCATCTATATAAACTCTATTAGAATGAAACTTTAGTTATAATCTCCTTATCCCCAAACTCAACACATGGAAATCTAACAGGCATTCTAGAAAACTAAACACTAGAGGCAGGAAACAGAAACGTTTATGTTGAACTGCAAAGAAATGCAAATTATTTGTTAAAGGAAATATGAAAATAATTTGAAATGTTGTTTCTTTTGATATCACTTCCACTGTACAAAAGAACACAGCATTATGAATAACCAACATGGAGAATGAGCAAATAAATTTACTACTGATTTCTGCCAACTAATCTTCTTACAGCATCACCTGACAAAAAGAGGAAATTACTTAGTATTAATGAGAAAAGAATATCATAAACACTGTATATCATATTCTAATATGATAAACTTTTCAAATTCAATATGTTTTTCAACAATAGTACAAAGTATTAAGACACTTTTCATTTCTGTAAACTGTTTTGCAGGGACTATGGAACACTGTTCCAGAGACCCCCTAATTCTTAAACAAAATCAGAGAGAATAAGGGACTTCAAGAGGTCTCCAAATTCATACTTTGACTCCAAAAGAGGTGCACCACTACCTAGTGCAGAATTTACAGATGCTTTTGGGTCTCTTCTTATGCACCAAAGTGAGAAGATCTACAGCTGCCTTAGGCAATATGAAACAATGCTTCTACTTTACTCTCAAAAACAGTAATCTAATATGTTGTTGTTTTTTCTTCCTAATATCCAACCTAAAAATCCCACACTTTTACCTAAATATACAGTTGAAAATCAAGTCAGCATTCCACAACTGGGATCACTGTGCTTGAGTTAACTGATTATATATGGGTGCACTGTTAATTTTACAGCTGATTCTAGGAGCTCTCATTGCAAATTATCCTAGATGCTAACTCCAATGTTCTTTCTGAGATTTTANCATCTATTATATGTACCTCAAATAATTAAGAGCATGATAAAATTACAGAATTAACTTCTTAAAAAAAAGTATAAATATTGAACTTTTAAAGAAAGTATAGTTAACAAAGAATAGTTAACCTGTTGAAAAGGACAAAAATAAAATAAGAATTTGCTTGCTCTGTGTGTCTAAATTATGTATTCTGTGGCTCAAGAACATATAAATTTTATTTTTCACATGTATGAACATAAAGCAATTTAACACAGATACCACAAAGGAAGTTGTATTGGGTGCAAGGAAGATATAATTATTCCTAGATATATTGTGGCCATTTTGGACAGCAGCACAGGACTGAATTCAGGTCTCACGGAAGTCACAGGAGCTCATAACAAACCTTATACAGGCAAGGAACTGGTTGAAAAGATGAAGACCCATTCAGACCCAAGTTTCTTTGACACAAAGGAGTAAAGCAAAGCAGAGATCCTGCTAAGGATGCTCGATCAACAGAGAGATTTAGATGTCAGAAGTACATGTTTAATGTTACTATATTCAAAGAACGAAGACTTGGATGACTGAATTTGCAAATAAACATGATGGCACGCAAGAAATGCATAACTGATTTAACCAAGTTCTCTACCTTCTCGAAAGAAGCCCAAAAGGCTTTGCATGTCATCTCACATCTGTAGGAGAACAATATAGTCAAATCTTTCGAGAATAAAAGTTTTTACTCAAAGCTTTTGAATAAGCTTTAAATACCACAAAATACTTTTTAATGAATGGCCTTTCTTGCTGGATTCAGCTGGATGAGCATTTATTGAAGCACTAATTGTCACTACTGCTTTCAGATCTCCATCAGTTCTCATAAATGTCCATATGTTCCTTGGTTAAAAAGTGCAGCTTAATGACAGAGGAAAGTGCAAGCCAATTTATCATCCTTCCTTAACCTTTTGAAAAATAAATTAGTTTTTATGAGAAACAACCACTGTAAATAAAGTAAAAAGCATTTCAACTCTATCATGATATGGTGTGATTTTGCATTAAAACTTGTTACAATTGATAACTTTAATATTATTTAAATCTCCCCCCCAACCCATTTTGTATCTACAGAAGGGAAGAGTCATGGACTAACTTTGCAAATAGGTATGTAGGTTTAAAATGTGACTACCTACCATATGTTTATACATCCCTCTCAGATGAGCCACATTTCAACAACACAACCTCTACTCTCAACATATTTATGTTACTATAAGATTTGTTACAGGGATTTATCCTGTATCTGTATCTTACTTTGTTTTAATCATCCCTTTAAATACTTACACTTATGTAAAGGATTTTAAGTAGTCTAAATTAATTCACACTAGAGGGTGCTACTATTTTAATTGTAAAATTTTTACTGTTAACATTGCTGTTTCAGAGATGCACATTTTATATAACATATATATTATATCTACTATATTCCATATAACAACCTATTTCTAGACAGAGGATGAAAGGGAAGACCAACATTACATATTCCCTGGAGTCCTATTTCTTGCCACTTTTTTTGATTAACAGCATGGGTTGAATGAACTTGGGAGTGGACAGGTTATGTTTGAGGCAACTAAAACAATTATTTAAAAACAATTATTTTTAAGATTATGGTAAATGAAGTTACTTTAGAAAAGTGCTTTCCTTCAAAATTACATTGCCTCTCTCAAAGTTCATCATCAGGTTCTTGGCTTATTCCATGTACAAACCGGATCCCTGATTTTTAAGAAAAACCTATCACTGAACGTAGATTTGTTATTTAACTATTTACAAGGTAATTAAATATGTTTTACCATTTCAAAGTAATTCAAATTATATTCCTAAGAAAGGTTTTAGAAACAATAGGTCATTTAGCAATTCTCTGGAGAGAATTCACTTAACCAGAATCCCCATAATAATACTGTAAAATGTTATTAATATCAATTAATTTGGTATGCATTATATTGGTAACATGTATAATCTGTACCACCCAAGGCACTCTCTCTTTCCTGCAAGAATAATCTAAGATAAGAGCTGCATAATATTTGCATGGAGAAATGCACAAAAATTGCATGACTAATGTGAAAATGGCCTTAAATGTATCATTTCATTATTGAAATATTTTCCTAAGAATCTACTTTTAATGCAGTATAAAAAAATTACATTCTTCAAAGTTGCCTTTGCTTATAAACAAAAAAAAAAAATAAATTGAAACTGCTCTTTGTTTTTATCTAGTCTGTCAAATTTCCCCTTAACATTTCCCCCAAACACTTGAAACTTCTATATGCAGAAACTTTTATCAAGCTTGTTTAATTCAGACATCCTTTTGTGGACAAATATTTTTTTTTCATTTTATTTGATCTGTTTGCACTGTTTGACTTGTACTGATGTCATCTGGGAAAAAAAGAAGAGGAGGTTTCCCAACAGCTGATATATGTATTATGGAGAAAATCATTTCACAGGTGTAAATGCAGATTTTGATACAGTTTGCATCTCATCATTGTACTATCTAATGTAATTTTTATACAAGAAAGATAGATATTCTCTGTAATAATGGGAAGAGTACAAGACAAAGACTAAATAATGCTTCTTGGAAGGGGATGCTGGGAAAAATATACATGAAGCGAGGGGGGAAGCGAGGGGGGAAGCGAGGGGGGAAGCGAGGGGGGAAGCGAGAAGGCAAAAGAAAGCAAAGAAAGATTGGAAAGGAAAAAAAAGAAAAAGCAAGCTATGTGCAGTACAAAGGGAAAACAGAAGCATGAAGTCTGAATTGTCCTTCTCTAACATCATTATAGCCATTTCCAAGATAATTTAAAATAATTCTGTACAGAATATTTCTTACGTAAACCACAAATTGTGACAATGCTACAATAATTCTAATATTATTACAGATTACAGCCACATTAGGACAGTAAACCCCTCACCACATTGTGAATCTCGCATCTCCTGAAAAAGGGCACACTTGGGAAAGCATTTTTAAGTTTTTTGTCACAACATCTCACTTTCTGTTCCCACTGGCACTGTTCTTAGCATCAAATAATTCTCAGCATTCAGGAGGTCCTTGCAAAGGCATTCCACCCGGGTAAAAATACATTGAAATACATTAAGTGTCTCTAGATTTGTCAAGTCTCTAATTCTTCGTTTCAAAACCCAAGAAAATGCTGCCATTTCTAAGACATGAGGATCAGAGCTGTACAACCACAGGCTGTGCTGAAGAATTTGCAACAGTGTTTAGAGACACACTTCACTTATCCTATGACAGGCCTGAGGACCTGTGAAGCACAAGGCTGGGTGCAGGCTGAGCTACAAAACTAGAACAGGAATTTATCATGAAATCAAAGAGGTCAGAAAAATGTGGGAGAAGCTCTCTCATTGTTTCATTCCATCCATGCAGAAAGAAAAATAAATCTAACTTGGAAATGCTTTCTAAATTCAAATTTGTCTAATTCATATATGTGACACTGAACCGAGATTTTGTTTAGCTTGGAAATTGCTATAAATCTTTAGAAGTTTAAGTAGTTACAGCCAGAGAAAGAAACAACAACAAGTTAATAACCATTCCATATGAATATATATGGGTTGGCACTGTAAACAACTACATTAACCGGGACCATGCCTTGTGGGCAGCCAGGAATGATAATACCTATAAATAATTAGCAGAGGTAGGGGCTGGAATAGACAGTAGATACTCTCTTTCCAAAACATATCCTGAAGCATTACATGTAGCAACTTCATTAAAGCACTTTGGTTTATATCAGTACTAAAGCATTATTAAATAGTCTCACTAATGTTTCCCTAATATAATTCCCTTGCCTAAAAAAATTCAAAAACATTTAGTTTTTATTTTTCTTTAGACCTAGATATGAAAATTACCCAATATTTCTTTTTTGAAGTTCTAAAATCAAAGTTACAGGATAATGCAAATTATATGTAATAAAAAGAAATGAGAATTTAAGTCTTCTGAGATTCTTGGGGGGAAGTTTATTGACAGAATTAATTGAAAAACAAGAAAAAAAACAAACATGTACTCTGTATACAAGTACACACATAAAGATATTGTAGGTTCTTTCTTGAAAACTATTATCTAGGATTACATGTCAGTATGTGACTAGTCATGCAATGCTAATACTCCCATTGAGCAAAGAAAGAAATACCGATTTCAAAGTCATCTAATATTTACATACTGCTGACATCACAGCATGTATTAGGTTTTTTTAACCTATTAGAAATTTTTGAAATTTTAGAGACCTTGCACATGACTTTACCTACCACTTAGCTAGGGCAGTACTCTGAAAGCAGTATTCCCTCCACCCACACTGTATTCTGGTCTACACTGCCACTCATTCAGAGGGGAAACTAAGACAACTATTATAAGAAAAGTCTTTTGATAAGATACCTGAGTTCTAGAGGTGCTTACTACAACTACACTGACATGAGCTATCTTCTGAAGGGAAGCATATTTCTAGCACATTCTGCAACAGCAGGTTTTTTGCCCACATTTGTAGGATGCATTAAAAAAACCCACCAAAAACCATACATTCAGTATCAAAGTAAAGGACTATAATACAGAATGAAATCATACAAAATCCAGTGATAATTTTATTTTCCTCTGAAACCTAAAATAAGTACATCCTGTAAGTAAATAAATGTTTCACATCAGTGTCCAACTTCACAAAGCTAGCTTTACTTTCTATTTATTGATATAGCCATAATATGAAAAAAATAACATTTGTTAGGAAAGCAGCTGTTACACAAAATTAACAGACATATTCTGCTTCAGGGCATGAATACAAGAAAATTGTCAGACATTAATAATGTAGACAGAGCATTTTCCTGAGAAAATGAGGATCCAGTGGAACAACAGATAAATCATACCCAACTGCTTACTGTTTGTTGTTTCACAGTCTGTTGTATTTTATTGAATATGACTAGTAGAAGTCTGTTACAGCCATAAAAAAACATTAGTGGAAATTAATATGTAAATTACTGTAGTGCTTGTGTGGGATACCATTTCATTAATTTGAATTCACTGACATGACTGTGTAATCTAAATGTATGAGTTTTTCAACAGCCTCTCCATGGAGAATTCTGCATTTATTGAATTTTGCTTTAGAAGTACTTTGTGCATTAAATAATATTTGCATGGCAGTAATGCACACAAATGGCTTGAAACGTAATAAATATATATAATATATACCCAGATTTTTGCCTGTAAGAGAATACAACCTACAGTTAAAAATGCAGGTAGATACTTCCTTTTAAAATTTTTTTAGACATCAATGAAAACAAATAATTTGACTAGGGAACAAAAACAGTTTTTGAAGTTCATAGTAAATGCTTCTCATAATAACTTTGTCGAAACAAATGCAAATCTCATTAATAGAAGTTTACGATGCATATAACTTCTTATGTCAGAGTTTAAGAAAAAAAAGCACAGTNTTGCCATTTAATACACTTCAACATCTGGACACAAAGACCATAAATGTTTTCCATAATCTTGGCTTTAACATCCTCTAGTTTCCTAGATGTAAAATGAGGATATCAAAATATTTCTGAAGCAAGCACTCCAAATACAATGTTCACTTTATGAAGAAAACACAGAAATGCTATAGAAAAGCAATAAAACTTACTGTAACTACAACAGATCATTTATTCAATTATCGAGATCAAATTTTAGAAGTATGAAAATGTATCAGTAAAAAAATATTTCTATGATCAAAAGGTTTTATTGTTACTTATTAACAGCACTTTAAAGCATTCTTTTCCCACTGTGATGCTAAATATTAAGATATCACCTATCTAACAATGGTATAAGCCACTGGGTTAATTATCTTGGAAATACATAATTTTGTTAAGCAAAACCATTGTTTTATTACTACCCCTCATGAAAATGAGGGGTAGTAATAAAACATTACCTAGCAGCATCTGTGGTGCAGTTTTAACCTTAGACTTCTTCATATTGAGTACTTGTATCCACAAAGTGGGGTTTCTTTATGTATTATCTAGATTTTGAATGTAGAAAACTACTTCCAAAAAAGGGGTTTTGAAGGCAAGGAAAGGAAGGACTTGGTATCAGATTTGTTTAACCATGATACAATGAGGAATACCTTCACAGTCAGAAGCAAAGGTTTCACACTTGTCAAATCCTGCTGTCAGCATCCCCTCCAAATCTGCTGACTACCAGGAACACCTGTCTGCTACAAGGTCACTCTAATTCAATGTCACCTTGCAGTGAACATTCTCACACACGATTAGGTTTTCAGCATGATCTTGCTGTCATTTTACTTATAATTGATTACTTGGTAATAATACTTTGAGAATTTATATGGTCTTATAAATCAGACACTTGAGTTAGTTTGTCTGGATTGAAAAGAAACATGCACAGATGTGACACAAAGAAGCATGTGACACAAGGATGTCTCAGATACAATGGCTACAGTTCATTTATTTCTATCATAGCATTTTCATTTCATTCCACTGATTTCCCATCCTTTTTTTTTCCATCCTAATCTTTTTTTTTTTTCCACCCTCACAAATAATTGAGGTAGAGGTATATTTTTATCATTTTAGAATTTATAATTTTAAATTACCATCTACTTATCTCATGGTAAATAGTGTAGAATATTTTTTAAAAGCTATGTTTCCTAATATTGAATATACATGTAAATTAAAACAGCCATTACAAATCCCCAGACCTGCAATCAGTTGTAAATTATAAGACCAGGTAAGAATTACAAGACGACTGTGTTTTGACTTGACCTTGTCATTAAAGAGTGACACATAACTGTTCTGTTCCTCTGAGTACCGTAACTTATTAGAATCTTTTCCTGACATTTAAACCTCTTCATGTCTTTTAACTATCATTTTCTACCCTCAGTTTTACAAAACATAGCAAGCCATTGTCAAGAGACACCTATTCCTTACCAGCACTAGATTTTATAAGCCACCTCTTCTTACACTCAAGTCTGCCAAAGAAACTTTTCCTTTCTGCTCTGATGTTAAACTGTTCTTTCCTCCTATTCACAAATGGAATAATAGATTTCATAAGTAAGAAACACAACAGGGAATTTAGTTCTTCAAATGATCAGAGAAATACCAATGCCATGGCTGTCTCAAAGAAAAAAATCCATTTCTTCACTGCAGAAATTAGTGCAGACTTTTTAAAGACCCACCCATCATGGACCTTGTAACTTCTCTAAATTTCTGTAGGCATTGACTGATTCTGCGCATGAAAAGACAAGTATTTTTCTACTGAAAAAAAAATGACACGTCTTTCTATGTGTCCTAGTTTAAATCAAACCACAGCTAAAAAGATACATCAGACATAACAGTTTGCTAAACTTTCCCCATGGATTGCCTGGACTTTTGACTGTTTCCATAGAATCGGCTATCAGTTCATTAACACTAGACTGGTTAACCAACAATAGTCAATACCAATTAAAGTCATCAAGAGTGCAGATATTGAAAGTCACTACAGAGGACCAATTATGGGTATTGGCTCCTGTGACTCTAAGATGCTTTCCAGATAGACCTCTGAAAAGTGACATCTTAAGTTCTGTTGCCATGGCTGATTGTCTTAGTTCTCCAGTACTGATACGACAGATATACGTAGATACAGGCTCTAGACAGGAGTTATTTCAGTAAAAAGTGATCAAGCAGAGGGGTTGTTTCAAGTCAGCTTTTTCACAAGTACCCTTAAAATTCTCATTCTGTATGAGAATTTTAACCAGTCAATTTTGCTCTTGGCAATCTGTACATACTTTTCATTTAAATTATCTCAGCTTGTTAAAGTTTCCACTTTCAGTTTACACTGAAATGTACATCAAAAGTTTTTCTTGTTCCCAGAATGTAAAGGGATGAGGAATAAAAATAAAATCAGTCCCAGGAATTAATTTGCCCATATCTCTTAGTTTCTTTCCCTCTCAATTGGAATCTTATAATGTGAAGAACTGAATGACTAATCTTTTAAACATGCAAGTCCATGCTCATAATCTGATCCCTCTCCTGAGCTGATTTGAGAACCACAACCAAGAACTTTAGAATTTTTTTCAGAGGGAGAAAAATTGTGGCGGTGGCTGGTTTTGCTCATGAAATCATCACTCATTTTTGTGCTGAGGTCAACAAAAACATGTGATATATCAATTATAAACTGCAACAACAGATTGAAACCTGGTAGCAGCTGGGGTCAATAGAGAATCTGCATCCTTCTTCACACTGAGAATGACATCAAAGTCCATCCTTACCAGAACCTAGAAAAACTGTACAATCTATACTGTCACTTATAGACATGTCATATGTAAAAACCACAAGGAAGGAAAACCTAATACATTTGTATTGCATGCAAGAGAATACTCTCACTGAAGAATTAGAAGAGTTCACAGAAAACATAATCAAGCCTCCAATTGCTAAACAGTTTAGTTTTCTGGAAAATACAACTGATTTCTTACATACATACAAAAAACAAAGCTAAGAGTAAAACCACCACCATCTTGACCAATCCCACAACAGCAAATCATGGTCTATCTTCTGTAAGAACCAGACTGATACTCAGATTTCCTGACTAAACATAAATTTATTCTATTCTTGCCTGTAGTCTCAACTGATTGATCCACAAGCATGTTAGGTTACAAATAAGACAATAAGACACTAAATGTGCCACCATTTTATTAGTAGTACAAAATACATAAATAGCCTTCTTATCTTCTAGGCTCGCACAAATTTCTATAAGAATATTCAATAAACACTACTCCTCCATCAAACTGAATCTCAAATACACCTGCAGCAGTATCAATTTCTTAGCCACTGTGCTCAACATAAAAAAGAAAATGTACAAACTGCTATACGTGACATGCAAACCCACTGTAAAACCAGGTGTTTCTTCAAACTCCCCAGGAATGCTACATAATACAGTAAGCCCACAGACACTACTAAAATTCACTGTGTATCATACTCCCATAATGCCTACCTCAGCAATCTCAAAGACCCTTAACTAAGTAAATGCATTTCTCTTCAGAAATTCATCAAGTCTTTCGCTGAATCTTCTAAACCTCTCAGTTCTGACTCTGAGGGAGACTCAGAAAACCCAGATGATTCCAGAGCTAAAATATAAACTCCAATGGATGCTAAAAACCACAACAGGGAACATGAAGATTCTGATGCTTTATAATTCTCACTCATCACTAATGCAATGCTTCGTATTNTAATATCCTTTGTCCTTCTTTTGCTCCTGCTCCACAGATAAACACTATCTTTCCTTTCAGATGATGCAGCTCAGTAAACAGGTTAAACTTATAACAACTTGTAGTTGCACTACACAAGACTTCTGCTTATTTCAGACTTAAAGAGGCTCACATGCTCAAATGAAGATCTTCCAGTTATTACAATTAGCCTAGGACATTACCACCTCCTTAGAAAACCTATAAAGCTTTTCTTAGAAAATAATAGTTACAATGCTATGAATGCATTAAAGTATTTGTTGCTAGCATAAAAACTTAAGTACTTAAGTCTAGGGAGATAAATAAACCAAAACTATTTAGGGCTTCAAGAAGCATGATTACAATGTTCTATTGTCTACAACAAAGTATTTCTACACTGCACATAACATTAAGATAATTATCTAGTAGTTTAATTTAAGGAAGAGAATCACAGAATCACA
>VYZU01029699.1:0-73075 GCA_013401355.1 Ceyx cyanopectus | reverse complement strand
TGGGAGTAGTCTGCCAAAGCTGCCATGTGGGAAACCCTCTGGTCAGAGCAAAGGGCAGGCTACAGCTGCCAGAGCTCTGGTGTGTTTGGAAGCTTTCTTGATTTTCCTCAAATGGGCAACAATAGAGAAACCAAATTGGGGCACTCTGTGGGAAACTGAGCTGGCCTGGCACAAACCTGAGGGTAGAGACTTGGGGAGTGCTGTTGTCTCCTGTGCCTCCAGGTTATTGGAAGCATTAAGATAACTTTTACCATATTGGGAAAAACAATCTCCCTTAGCTGATTGATTGATTTTGATTTATTTCTTTTCCCCTTAACCAGATGCTTGTTCTTCCATTAATTCTCATTAATTAGAGGAATCAAAAGTCTTGGTCTGGCCCAGAGCCATGCTGGATCTATGCAGGCTTGCTGCAGCACACTCACCATTTTAAAGCTTCCTTGCAGTGCTGCTAGGGAGAGTATCCCCTGGGTATGCCATTCCCTTGCATTAACATCTATTCCTTGCTTTGGTTTACCCATTAACGTGGCTTTATTGTTGCTTTTGCTTCTGGAAGAAGAAGACTCTTTTCATATTGCTCAAGCCGCACCTTCTGTGTCTCTGCAGAGCTGTGTCCCGCTCAGGTGGGAGCTGACAGTCCCTTGCTGGTGTCTGGATTCTGAAAAGGTGAGGCAGGTTCAACAGCTGCAGATCAAGAGAGTGAGGGCAGCTCAGCCAGGATGAAACGATGATGTTGCATGGCTGAGAATTTCTTGCTGAAGTACTTATTGGCTGGGAAATAGTGAGAGGTGACAAGTATTGCATGACACCTCATAGAGGAGATTTCCTGGACCCTTTGGAGGCTGACTTTGGCCCCTGGCTGCTCACAGGGCAGAGATGGGTTTGTGTGCCAGGGAAGCAGCACGTTCAGTATTTCCCCTGTTTGCTGTGGGTGAGCCATGGTGCAAAGCTGAAAGCACTCAACCCTTGTAATGTCATTTTTCACTCGTGATGCTGGAATTTGGCATGTTTGTGTCCCCCACAAATGTTATTGCAAACACATGGCACTGCACAGCCTGGGATGCTGGCTATCCCTTGTAGTTTAAAAGTGCTAGTGATAGTAAGTTCTAGTTTTCTAATTCATTAAACCCTCTCAGCACTCTCTGACATATAAAATAAAATAATGCTGTCCAGAAACTCTGTTCTGTCTGGAAAAAGCAAAAGTTCCTCTTGCTAAAAAGAGCAGAGGAACTGAATTGCTTGGGAACATGCTCTGTGTGGTCTCTGTCCACCTTGTGCTCAGGGTGGCTGCTCTATACTAAACCCATACAGCTATAGCAGTCAGGATTTGTAACACTCCCTAGAACCCAGGGGTATTGAGCTATGTAGTTCTTGGTTTAAGGTCTTGGTTTAGGTGCATAATTGGTTAGGAATGAACTGTGAACTTCTGTACATCTTGATTCAGAGTCACCAGTGTCTAGGAGTGTTGTGACTTGAGTTTTCTTTCTTAAAACCATGAAGTTAATCAAATATTTTGCTTTTTGGTTAGGTGCTCTCCTAAGGGCTGCAGTCCTGTGCTCAGAGTTGAGATGGGAACTGTTTAATTGGCTTTTGCTCCAAATCCCAACCCCTTTCCTCCTGACATTCACTGAGATTCCATTTTATAAGTGTCTTCACTGAATGATGGACATGGTTTGAGGTCTCACAGTTGAGACCCAGCCTGTACAACTCCTTTCCTAATTTAAGCCTTCTCTAGATCATGTCAGTCTAAGTGTTCCTGACTGAGCCTTAGCTCTGTCAAATTCTGTCTTTTACAAGCAAGTCTCTGAAAAAAGTCAGTACAGAGAAGGACAGAAAATGTTGTCAAATTTTCCTTTCTGCTTCTCTTCCCACTCTGCTGTTTTAAGAGGGATATGTGACCCAGCAAACCTACAGCTGCCTAGAAGAATGTGACTCCTTTTGTCTGTCCTTCTACTTTCAGCCCAAGAACACTTTAGTTCCTTTGGTGGGGGTTTCAGATGAACCTAACTGTGGTGGGCTGTATTTTTGAAGTGACACCATCTTTTTTAGGTGGTAGATTCATGGGTTCTTTACAAGCTTCTAGAAGTTTGTCAGTGCAGGTTCTGCTCTTGATTTTCTTCCCAAACTTTTGGCTTATGTGGTATTAAGTGGACACGTGATCCTGAGTGCTACAGCTGCTGAAATCTCCTCACTCTGAGCTCTGGTGAACAAAGAACTGCATCCCAGTGATCAAAGAGTTGGTTTCCTGTGGAAGATCAGAGCTCAGTTGGGATTTTCCAAGATGTCAGGTGTTTGTGTAGCAGTACATAAGATAAAGAGGTATCTCTAAAGTTATTTTGTAAGTTGCTTTTGAAGGAGGGAAATATTTGGTGCAGTATAGGACATACTGAGTTGGTAAAGAACCAGAAGCTCATATCTCTCTTTCCCAGCCTTTTGCATTCCAGATACCTGAGCCTGAACTGAATAGATGAATCCTGGAGCTTATGACTCAACACCATCAGCTCAGCTCAGAGAAGCATATTCCCAAAATACCTTGAAAAATAAAGCTGTTCAAGCCGGTCTTTTCTAGCAGCAGAAAACGAGGCTTCCTGTGATCTAGAGCTAGTTATTGTTCAGTGATTTAGCAGGCATTTTACAAATCCATTTATCTGAGGCTAGAGTTGGACATTCCTGTCCTCAGCAGCACCTTGTTTTGTTGGATGCAGGTGCTGCTGGCAGCAGGGGGTACTTAGAGACTGCATCACTAATTCTGTGGTTTTAACAGCAAGAATTTTTGCTTCAGTGTTCATGGGGAAGGTCCTATATGTGTCTATTGCTAATTCTAGTAGTAATTTTTATTAATTAGCTGGTCAGTGGTGATGTGTCTTTCCCAGTTTACCTGAGCTGGAGCCTTTCACAGGCTCCCCTCACTGTCATCTGTGAAGCTCTGCTATCGGGGGCTGATTGTCTCTAGCTGCCAGTTGCTGTGTTTCAGTGAATCACTCTGCTGAGGAGATTGCTCCACACCTCTGCTTCTTAGCAAATTGCCTTCTGAGCCCTGGCACTGAAATGCAATTGGTTATGCTTCATTATTTCATTCAATAGAAATTCAGTCTCCTGAAGACTGCAATTAAGTTTCCTCTTTGTCTGAAAGATCCAGGATTTAACTGCAATCTTGTTGCTCTTCCCTGAAGCAGGGGAGGGAGGAGAAGGCAGAAAAACACTGAACCAAACCAGAGACAACACACTTTGACAAGCTGTTTATTTGGTAACCTCACTTTGCTCTGTGTAACTTGGATCTGAAGAGGCGAGTGCTGTGGCTGAGACAACTTACCCAGCAGTGAGGGAGGCAGGTGGGACTGGTGGCCACAGCCCAGCCTGCAGTGCCAAGGCTTTGGTGACTTTGTCACTCATTTACTGATGCTCATACACTGCTCACATCACCTGCAAACTCTATTCATCCAGCAGGTCCCTTTGCATTTCTCATGCTCTGGCTTTATTAGAGGGGCTATAGAGATACCAGGTTTTCTGGAGGGATAAAAGTCTGGTGCTAAGCTACAAAAGCAGTGCAGACAGTCTCCAGTGGAGGTGTTTATTATGGTCCAAATGGAGGGTATGTGGCTTAGTGACAGGAAAAGGAGTTCCTGATTTATTGGCCAGAATCCTTTTCCTGTCTTAAGACAAACTAAATGCACAAGAGGCTTCTAGACTTAATTTCTGATGCCTGAACTGGTGAGACAAGGGCTGTGACTAGCAGTAGAGGGAATGACTCAGCAGGAGGAATATTTGGCCAATCCTTATTTCCATAGTCTGTGGAAGATAGAGCAGGAGATGCCTGCAGTTCTGTGCAAACCCAGTGCTGCTGTTTTGCAGGTCCAAAATTATGTATCTTTAATCTGTGGATCTTTTAGCTGCTCCTGGTGCCAACTTCTCTCCTTCCTAGTTCTTCTCTTTTCAGGTCTGCTTCCTTCTGCCCACTGTCTCCAGGCCTGCTGAGTTATTCCAGGCCACTCTTGTGAGCTTAGTGTATTTTTATAAACTGATGGCTTTATTTTTTCTCTGTTCCTCGTAGTCCTGCTGACTGCCCTGAAGCAAAATGCATTTCAGGTATGAGCTCTCACCAGTCCCTCTAGGAATAAGTCACTGCTTCATTTCTCATCTGGAAAAGGAAAGCAATAGTTTTCCTCTGCTCTGCCTCATGTGATATAGGAAAGGAAATTTCATTTGTAGGTATGGGATGTTGGGACTCTATAGACATGAGGCTGTCCAGGTTTCTAGGGGAGCTGTAGATGTTTATTGTCCAGAGCATTGCCTTTCCCTATTGCCTTTTTTTTTTTTTGGTAGGATAGTCCTGTAAAAATCATTAGTTAGTCTGTTTTGCCAGCAAAAAACAGCACTGTTCAAAAGAGAAAACAGTATGAACATCAGCCCCTCTACTTAAGTACTGTGGCTATTAGCTTCTGTTGGGTGAAGATGAACAGTAGCTTGTACTTAACAATTGCAATAAGAATAAAGATTTTTTTTCTTTTTGTTTTTTTCCTAGTCTGTTTAAGTTCAGGCAACTCCACCAAGATGTAGTATAATGTGATGGTCTCAATTCTCTTAAACAGCCTCCCCAAATGCCACCAAACAAAAACATAGCAGTGCTTCTGCCTGGTTTCTTTGGATTGGGAGAGAAGATGAAGTTTCAGGAAGCTAAGGTGTGCTTGTTTCCCTCCACAGCCCTACCTGCTACACGTGTGTTGGGCTGTAATGCTCCAAAGCCCACTGATGGCACTTCCTTGGCTCTCTGATCTCTCCCCATCCCCTGTAAGGGGGGAGCTGACAGGGAGCTGGCTCCTGACACTGTGAATGGGTAAGGCTGGGTACAGCTGTCTTGCCTAATAAAAGCAAACTGAATCATTGCTCTCTGAGGTAAGATTCAGAAGCAAGGGCCAGAAATACAGCTTGACTGTGGGATGAAGGATGTGAAGGTTATTTCTAAAGGCTCCTGGAAAGCTGTGTCTGGGGCCCAGGGCTGGAGGATTCATCTCACTGTGGTGGTGGCATCAAGCTGGCAGCTGCTCACCAGGGGGGTTCCCCAGGGCTCAATTCTAGGACCTTTAATGTTCTTATGAATGAAACTGTATCATGGGAAGTTCAGACTGGACCAGGAAAAGACTCTTCACTGAGAAGGTGATTAGCTACTGGAACAGGCTCCCTGAGGAAGTGGTCATGGCATTGACAATTTAAGGAGCATCTGATAACATCTGATGACACTCTTAGTCATATTACTTAGTTTTAGGGAGTCCTGTGAAAAGCAGGGAGCTGGATGTGATTCCTTTGGGTCCCTTCCAATGTGAGACCCTGGTTTCCTTGCTGGTGGTGTCCTTGCTGAAGTCCAGGCTTGGCTGAGTAGCAGGCAGCTAGTTATTCTTCAGGATACTTAGATCGTGTTGGTTATTACAATAAATGACAGCAGTGATATGACCTGACAGATCTCATCATTGCTAAGTGATTCCCTTTAGACTTGGCTTTTCTCAGCCTTTTGTAGCCACCTTGGATTGTGACATACCTTCAGATCCCTGGGAAAAAAATCATCTCAGCTGTAATAAATCCTTAATCTGCTGTATGGCCAGGTTCCACTACTAGAACAACATCTCCCTGGAAATGGAGTGTAGCAGATGTGAATTTCTCAATTCAGACATTCCAGTCAAACAGCAAAGGTTGCTTATGTGTGTCAGTGTCAAGAGGTGCCTCTTGCTTTCCTTACTTTATCTGCTGCAGAGGTTCTCCCAGTGTTTGCTTTGTGTCTCTGTTGCTGAAGTAGCTAGAAAAGCTCTTCCACCCAACTTTGGAGCCCCAAGTGCACAGTGAGCCCCAGACATCTATTGCTGTCAGTCCTTGCTGCAGTCTCTCCTTATTGCCTGGCCCTTCCACAAAGAAGGATCTGAATATGGAGAGAACTTCTGAAGTCCTGGACTCCTTCATTTTAGTTGATTTGATGTGAAAGCTGTCTGTTTCTAAGGCAAGACTCCATGCTGAGGTGACCTGTTCACTGCTTTGCAGGGATCTGTTGGAGCAGAGAGTTAAACAGACCATACCTGGTGGCTTCACAAAGGCTCATCCTCCTCTCTGGAAGGACTATTTGGCCATGCAGGCTCTCTGGCCCTTCATCAGCTGTTTTCTATATTGACTTTGCTTGTTCTTGCAGAGCCAATTTTTGACTGTTGGATAATAAAGTTTTTGCTACTGCTTGCCCTCTGACCTGCTGAAATTGCTGATGTATCAGGCTTATGGAAGTGGCTGGGAAAGCTCTTTTATCTGACAGTGCAGCAGAATACAGTGAGAGCAGAGCCCTTCAGATAGGGAGAGCTGAGTGTAGACAGGTAGTCTTCCATGCAAAGCTCAACCACTTCTCCCCATTGTGGAGAGCCAGGTTAAAAGGATTTCGCCTTTAAGATAGGAAGGAGAATTTAGGACACTTTCACAGGGTGTTTTCCTTGCCCTGCTGTTAGATTCCTCTGAATCTTTCCACTGTTGACTTGTGCCCCTGGCTCTCATCACCTGCTTTCATGAACATGGTTTGATTTCTTTCTCTCCAGTAAAGATTGCTAAAATACATCCTACTTCTGGGCAGATCTCTTGCCTTACCCCTGGTGTGTTCTTCCTTAACAGGCTGGATCCTTATCCTGTGATGCTATGTTTTGGTTTGGGGTGTGTTTTTTTTTTTTGGTTTGTTTTTTAGTGATGTTACAGGCAACTGTCAGCAATCTCATGTCCCAGCTGTTTTTGGTTTTGAGAGTAAAATTTGAGAGACATTGTGCAGAAACCAAATATATTCCAGCTGCTTCTGTAATAATAAACAAGTGCTTTTGTGACTAGCAGAACTAATGAAAACTCGTTTCCTATGGCTTTGTGGCTCATGGTTGATTGGCTTTTTAACTAAATTATCCTAAAGCTACAGTAGTGAGGTAGAGCTTTATAAGACAACAGAGAATTCACAAAAGAAGTTGGAATGAGTTAGGGAGAAGAGAATATTTTGGTCATGGGAAGAGCTTTAACTGAGTTTCTAGCTAAGAGTGAGCTCTGGAGGATTCATAGCAGCACAAAAAATTGTGAGTAAGAGGTGGAATTTCTCAGGTCTAATAACTGCAAAGTTTGAGATGCTCTTTCTGTAATTAGGGCACTCAAAGCAAGTCTTCCCCATGAAGGTTTCTTGATCATTAATAAGGACTGAGGTCACACTGGTGTCTTACCCTCTCTATTCACCATAACATATTTTTTTCCTCTACTAGATTGTCTGTCTTTCCTGAAGTTTGAGGAATTTAGTAGCTTTGAAGATCTCTGCCCAAGTGGAATGCCATCAACAAACAGGTTTTCATGGGATTGTGACAGAGAGGCAGAAAGAGACACAAATGCACAAAGATTCTGCTTCCATATAAAGCTCCAGACCAACCAGGTGTAATTCAGAGGAGCCTGTGTGGTCTCTGCAGTGGGTGCAGAGCCATCCCACAGCAGGGGGATGTGTGTGCCAGGGCACTGGAGAGCAGAGGCTGCCCTGGCTCTGCTCAGCATAATCACACAGTTAAGGATGTGCTTGTGAAGTAGAAAAGTAGTTGGAAGGGCAGCAGATTTTTATCTAAAGGAAAAAGAACTTTGTCCTGTGGACTGACTTGTGTAAAATGTGCCATCCTGTCTTATAAGGAAGATCTTTGATTTGCTGAATATTGGGGTATTAATTGAACACTTCTTATCCTCCATGTCTAAAGTGAAGCTCACAAACTAGTGTTTAGTTGGCTTTTTTTCACTAGCCTGTAGTGTATTTGTCTAATACTTCATCCTTCAAGCTCATTTTCCACATCTCTCTCTTTCTTTCCTTGGCTTTTCAGTGATACCTGTCAGCAGTTCCTTACGTGCAGAATTTGCTGGCTGGGCTGCTGTGGGTGATGAAAAGCTTATTGGTTTTGGTGAACAAGCAGCTAAGAAATAAAAACTAAAATCTGAAAATACTGATGTAAAACATCTCAAAATCCTTGCTGCCTCAGGGATGAAATGCTCAGGAATCCCAGGAGAGGTAAAGTGCTGCACAAAATGTGTTGAGTGTGTCTTCCTTACCAGCAGGCCAGCGACCAGTGATGCTGGTGCTGGTTTTATTCCCTCCAGTTGATTGGTTGAGGTTTTTTTTCCTGTTCATTTTTTCTTTTCTTCAAGCAAAACTTGGTTTTTTTGGTAGGATGCCCTCTCAGATGGTTGGGTTCTTCAGCCTTCCTAGCAAAAGTAGCTTTGCAAAGGCTGCCCTTGGTAGTGCTGAGTTGGGAATGATGAAGTTTTTGGTGAGTTGAGAGGGGGCTGCAATTGGTACCGAGAAGCTGTTGTCATGGAACAAAACAGACATGTTAGTTTTTTATTCATTTGTAACTCGAGGGGGGTGGGAAATCGATGTTTGCCAAAGGCAAAGAACAAATCAATAGGGAAAGGCATTTGCTTTTTAAGCCTAGTGAGAGGGGTATTAAAACATGAGTTAAAAAAAATAAATTAAAAGCTATAAAATGTCTTGACAGTGTAATTTTAATCTTAAAATTGTGAAAGCACACAAGTGGATTATAATATATTTTGCAATAATGGAGAAATGGCTGATGACTTGGATTTTGAGTGACTTTTTGATGTAAAGCATGGAAAATAGGGTAAATACTTTTTACAGTGACAAATCATTGCTATACTTTTTTTTTTCTTCCTGGTATTTTACTTCTAAGGGACATTTTTCTCCCAGGAGAGAAAACAGGCCAGTGTTAGGCAAAGAGATAGAAGTTCATCAAATGATTTAAAGGCTCAGGACAGGCAGAGGAAAAGGTTTATGAGGTTGGGAGAGACCCAGCAAGGAAAGAAAAGCAAAAGATATGGAGTAAAGGAGCCTGTTCCAGCAACACCCATGGTATGAACATTCTGGGTGGCAAATGCATCCATTTGATTTCCACACACTACAAGGTGGTCCAGAGCTAGAGAGTCTTTCCTAAATTCTTCAGAGCCCTCAGAAGTCTCTTCATTCTTGGAACCACCTCCCCTCAAGTAGAACAAGTGGAGAAAAAAAAAAAATCCTTCTTATTTTTAGACGTTTTGCACCATTTTCCAAAGAGCCACCACAGTCTAGGTGCCTTCTGAAGGTCTGGGCAGGCTGCTCTTCACTGTCCCTGTGCCTGCTGCTCGTGCTCAGCTTGCCTTCTGCTTTTCCCCTCTCACTGGCAGCTTTAGTACTTAAGAAGCCCATTGCTGTTACTCTAATGTAGCTGCTTGGAACTGTAATTTCCACGTATTAAACTGATTTTATCCCTGAGTTCTTGATCAGATAATGGGAGCATCTAATTATGAAAAACAGAGCACGTCCATCCCCTCAGTGTGGATCTGAGAAATGCAGCATAAAATCTCTTATTATTGGTTGGCTTGCAGGATTTTCAGCTGCTCTCAGCTTCCCTGTGTGCATGGAAGCTCTTGGGAGTGATGTGGGGGTTTTATCTGTGTTCCCTGCTGGGAAGCACTAAGCAGGAGTCCTGCTGGCAGGACCTGGCCTGCAGGAGGGAGGTGTTGATGGCAGCCACCTCTCACAGAGCTGCTTAAAGCAGATGGGTGGGATAGGTTTTCCTACTTCAGCCCAAATGGATGAGACCATTTCACCCCACTGGGATGCTGGGAATGGTAGGAAGTTGTTGGTTTGGGTCTGGGGATATGTGCACAGAAGGCTAATGGAGTGAGAGGAGTGATGGCAGCAGCCTGGGGCCTGAGGGAGCTCCGAGTGGTGAGCACAGCTCTGGGAGGAGGTGCAGAGGGAGCTGCTCAGGTGCATGGGGCTGGTGGCAGGGACTGAGATGTCTGAGCTGGGAGGGAGCTGGTTCTTGTTTGCAGTGGTCAGGCATTGGGGTTTTGTAGGTTCTTTAATTGCAGTGGCACCAGAAGGAAGTTCTCACTCAGCTGCTCCCCTCTTGCTCTGAAAAGGAAGAAACTCCTAAGCCCTGGGTGTTTACCCAAGTGTCACAGCTTCTTAGCCCTTTGTGCTTTGAAAATGATGTTACAGTCTCAGGCCCTCAATCTCACTTGAAAGCCAATGCAAATCTCTGCCCTGTGTGCAATGGGTGGAAGAGACATTTAGAGGAGATGGGGAAGCTCATGGGAGACGTTTCTTTACATGGAGCCATGGATAAGAAGAGGAAGGGGAACAATCTATTCCACAGAGGCTGCAAACAGGGTATCAGAAGCTTCTTCCTGAGGTCTAAGGAGGTGTCACTGGAGTGGAAGTCCTTCTATATTCTCTCCATTATCTCTGCTCCTCTGCTAACTTCCAGGCCTGTTGGGATGTAGATTCAGGTCTTGGATGAGTTCACAGAGCACTGCCCCTTGTGCCTGGTATTGTCCAGCTAATGCTGGCTGTTCAAGCCACTGAGAAATGAGCTTGTTCCTTTCCTAGCACCATTTCTGCCATCATAGCTGAACCAGAAACAGAAATGCTACCAGCAGGAATAAGCTTCTGTAAGTGGTGCAGTCTGCCTCTGTGCAGACAGTGTTCTGGGATGAAATGGAGCACTGCATCAAGCTGCTTTCCCATAGACTGTGATTTCCAAACACTGGTTGATAATTGCCTGAAACAGGGAGTCCAGAAGATCAATAAGAAGCATGTGGTGAAAGTGCAAATAGGAAAATCATGTATGGCAGCAATTTGATAGAGTTCTGGTGTTGGTAGTCAGGAGACCTTTAACACAGAGACTAAAATAGCTTTTAATAATTTTAATCAACGTCATTGCCAAAGAATGCTCTAGTCATGGAGAAGCCTTTGCCAAGGCTTGGAACTGTTCAGAAGGTTTTGCCATCCTTTAATTAGTCTTGATAATGAGGCCTCATTTTAGAGGAAAACTTAATTTAATGGTCTTGGTATAGAATGACCTTGATGTGGTGAAGACACTTGTCTATGTGTGTGTGGGAAATGCAAATGGAGGTTGTTTTGGCTCACAGCCTGTGAGCCACAGCAAGGTACTGGATGTTACTTTAAATTTGCTTGCTTTGCAGGTCAGATTGAAGGATGCCTGAGACAAGCAATAATTTTTTTTCCCCTGCCATTGGGAGGCTGAACCTGCTGATTAATGCACCTCTCATTTTTTTTCAAATGCTTGAATTCACACTCCCTTTGAATTTTCTTTGTGGTGCTGGAGGCTTCCAAGATTTTTTTTTTCCCCTAAATAAATGCCAAATGAAGGCTATGACTCATCAGGGTCTGATAATTGAATCCAAACATGTAATTTATTTTAACTACAGTAGTTGTCAATGTTCTGCACAAAATTTCTGTAGTATGTTGCTCCTGAAAGAGAGATTGAACTTGAAGTGGTAAGGGCAGTTGTTGATGTTTAACACTCTCTTTCATTGGGCAAATGCTAAAATACTTTGTATTTATAGCTGTATGTATTTGTACTATTTGTATTTGTAATACACAGGTACATTTTCTTTCACCTTAAGCTTATTTTTTGTGTGTGCATGATTCTTTTTCTCTTAGACTTAAGATCCCAAGTGCAGTTTATTTTAGCATTTGCTCCATATTACATATTTGTTTTCAGTCCTAAACCAGCTCTCAAATGTCTGTGAATTGCTTTTTTCAAACTTAATGGATGCCTGGGCCAGAACATAGAGCAGCAGTGAGTGCAAAGGGGCTGGAATTGTAGAGAAAACTCTTTATTGCATCCTGGTCATAGTCTGATTTGGGGGGAACAGAACATAAGCTGCTGCTGTACTGGAGAGCAGCCTGAGAACACTGCACAGGGGGTGCTGGGAATGCCAGGGTTCTCTATCTAGCCTTGCTGTTAGCTGCCAGGAGTCATTCTGTGTCCTCATCTTCAGCATGCCCAGGGGATGGTGCAGGTTTTGAAGCCTGCTGATGTGCTGATGGAAAGCTGTCCTCTCCAAGAGCTGTTGTTACTGTCCAAGTACCATTAATTAGGGGTTGCAGTGGAAGTGACAGCAAGGAAAATGGGAATGACCTCTTGAAACTGAGCAAAGCGAGTGGCAGTGTGGGTGTCTGTGTGGGAGGAAGATGGGAGGCTGGGGAATAGGAGGGGAAAAGCTGGAACTATCCAGATCATAATGATGCTCTTCTCTTCAAAGGGAGAGTTGCCAGTTGTGGCACAGCCCTGATTGTTACAGAGCTGCTGGGCCTCTGCTAATTGGTCCCAGCTCAGGACAGCCACGAGTCTGCTGTGTGCTTTGCTTTGCTTGAAGCTGACTTTGCACTTGCACTTCATTGCACTGGGAAGCCAGAGCAGGCAGCTGGGAGTCAGGGCTGGAAGTGCTATTTGAGGTACCACTGAGGTGAGAGGAGCATCAGCTGGCCTGTGTCTCACTTTGCTTATTCACAAAATGAATATTGTATCTGCTTGTGAGAGACAACACCTTGTGCTGCAGCTTGTTGAGATGTAGGAAGACAGGTCAATGTGTCTTTTGGTTTCCATGTCTTCTGTCTTTTGGTTTCCATGTCTTCTGTCTTTTGGTTTCCATGTCTTCTGTCTTTTGGTTTCCATGTCTTCTGTCTTTTGGTTTCCATGTCTTCTGTCTTTTGGTTTCCATGTCTTCTGTCTTTTGGTTTCCATGTCTTCTGTCTTTTGGTTTCCATGTCTTCTGTCTTTTGGTTTCCATGTCTTCTGTCTTTTGGTTTCCATGTCTTCTGTCTTTTGGTTTCCATGTCTTCTGTCTTTTGGTTTCCATGTCTTCTGTCTTTTGGTTTCCATGTCTTCTGTCTTTTGGTTTCCATGTCTTCTGTCTTTTGGTTTCCATGTCTTCTGTCTTTTGGTTTCCATGTCTTCTGTCTTTTGGTTTCCATGTCTTCTGTCTTTTCTTTTCTCTAAGCCTTAGGGTTTAAACTGAAGCTAGCAGAGCAACTAACCAACCACCTGCTGCACGGAGAACTTCCCATGACTTACCTCTTCAAGTTAGGAATGTGCTTTGGTTTTTTTTAGCCATATTTGTGCCAGCAGTGGCCCTGTATTCTGGCCATAGAGTGAATCTCCTCTGACCTGATCTAAACCTGATGCTGGTGGTGCCTGCTCTTGGAGAGCAGGGGTGGGCAGGTCTGTGTGTGTGGAGACATGATGTGGCCAGGTCTCTAGTGCCTTTACCATAACTCACTGCAATGCCAAGTGCATGAGCACATCTGTTACCCCAGAAGCTGGTGGGCAATGTGGTGTTAAATGTTGCCTGTTAAGATTGCTCTTATGTCATGTTCCTTTAAACAGAAGGTACTTTTCTGCCCCACTGAAGCATGGCTGACAAAGCTTTCAGCTGCTGGTGCCTGGAGATGCTTTGCTGCAGAACAGACACGTGTAGCTGGGGAGCAGGGATACAATTTGGGTTAAAAATCAATTTTAAGCTGTGTGTCCACATTGTACCTTTTAAAGATATTTTTTTTTAAAAGCACATTAGCTTTGCTGATCTGGGTGTTTGTGTGATTCCTGGCTGTGGATGAGTGCTGATTAAACTGCTGTTCTGCATCTGAGTAGAGGAATGCAGGGTCCTGAAGAACAGAATCTTGTGTCTCACCAGCTGTGAATCAGGACCCTTCTGTTTGCATTTGTTCTTGATCCTTCTTGATGGAGGAGAAAAGCGGGGAGGAAAGAAAGATGCTTAGGCAATGCCCAGCCAAAGGAGAGCAGTGCATGTGTGCTGTGTGTCTGTTCACAGCATCTCTTGCTGCTGAGCACCACGACACGCTCAGACCACTGCCTTTGAACTTGTGCAATGGAGCACCAGGAATATTTTTCCTTCGTGCTATTTTAGTGCATCATGTATTTGCTTCTGCTGCAGCATGTTTTGCTCATATTCTAAATACTGTAAAGTTTGGTGTCCATAAATTCCAGTGTTGGTCCCTGCATATCCATAGCCTTAGATTTACAGCCTCATAAAGCACTCGCTGGGTTTCTTTGTGATTTGTCTCTGGCCGTGGGTTTGTTGTTTTCAGATGTAACACAAATGGAGTACACTGTTCCCAAATGACATCAGCTCTCTGGAAACCAATAAAACCATTCTTGTGTTTAACTGACTTAACACTAGTGCTGTGTAAAATTAGAATTTTATGAAGATGAATAAGAAACTTATAGATTACAGGAGGCCTCCTTTGGAGCTGCAGCACAAGCTGCAACAGAAATGCAAATAGCTGGATGACCTTGAGCCTTCCAGGCTGCTCTTTGCTCCGTGGATTATCGTGATGGTTCATTTACATTCCCTTTGACAACGGTACCTGTCACTGATAACGAGGTGAGTCAGATTTGAGGGGAAACATGAGGATCCACAGCACTGTATTTATAAAAACTGTCCCTTGGGGGCAGAGCGTGGCTGCAGATGAGCAAACCCAGTTTACTTCTTGTCATCCATTACTGTTAATTTGTTGTTCTCTTTAGGAGCCTTCAGCTGGCCAAGTGAGAAATTATTTCTCCTGCCTGTGTATGGAGCCCTCTGAACTCCAAAATGTCAAAGCAAACAGCAAAAATGGGAAGGGAGGGGGAACACCCCCAACCTTGCTTTTGAAGTCTGCAGCTCAGCCTTGGCATCCAAAGGGCATCTCTGGAGCTACTGCCTCCTGCCCATCTCAGTTAAGGGAAAATAATCTGTTAAAGTGAAACCATGACAAGATGTTCAGAATTTTTCTAAGCTCATTAGACAGCGAGGCAGAGGGAGCCCTGTTGAAGCTGATCACAGTGGAAGGCTCAGTCACAGGTCAGGGAGCTCAGTCTGCCAGGAAGTAGGACAGTGAAGCCGGGCAGATCAGGTGGCATTGCAAACAGCCTGGCCATGCTGACTGCTGCAGAGTGGGGATTCAGAGTGCAGAGGTAGGCAAGAGAAACTCCAGTCCTTTAAAATTCAAGGAAAACCCCTTCCTGGATGTGTTGTTGGAGTTCTGTACAATGAAAAAGGTCTGTTCTTAAAGATGGTGGCCTCCCTCAAATAGAATTCCTGGTCATGATACCAACACCCTCCTTGAACAGATACCCACTTGCACAGGGACTGATTCCAGACTGCATCCTGAGTGGTCTGGAGCTTCAAGGTCATAGTAGAAAAGGTAACTTTCCATATGGATAACCATTCTCCTACACACTCCATCCATGTGCAGTCCATTTGGATAAAGCTGGTTGTTCTCTGTCTAACCCAGCTTTATTTTTTGCCAACAGCTTCACAGGATGATGATACTGATGCTGCTTTTCTCATCTCTGTTCATCTCCCTTCCAGCAACTTGCTCCTTAGAGCAGAGAACTGTAACTTTTTGTGTTCAATACCAAATGTCACTGGCTGAAGGCTGTGGAAGGGAGGCTGCATGCTGAGGAGAAGCTGAGAAATGGGTTGTATGGTCTGCAGTAAGAAACAAGCCATGATGTGTATGTATTGGAGCCCTGATGTGTTTATGGGCATTCATTCCAGGCTGTTTGTAGTGTGGGTAGTCCAGGTTAGCTGCAGCAAAAGCACTGCTGACTCTCATGCAGTGGAAGATGTGAGTGGAGCACACCAGGGCTGCTAAAAACTATAGGAGAACCAGTGTAGCCATGATTTTGTTTGGAAAAGAAATCACATTTTTTCTGTCTCTTCAGAGTGTCCCATAAGAGAACTGTTTACCTGGAGCACATGGATACTTTGGCTGTAATGCTCTTATAACTTAACATGGTTTTGGTGTTGCAACTCTAAAATTTTATTTCAGGAATCCTGATGTGTTTTTCAAAGCCCTTTGTGGAGGTGAGCTCAGAGCTTGCAGGATTTATTACCTCGTGCTTTCTGTATGCCTGGGAACAGCAATGCTTCCCCTTGGAAAGAGGTTCTGAAGCTTCTTTGAGTGAGCCAGGGACAGATGGGAATAGAAGCAAGCTGATCTCTATCACTTCTGGTATGTTTTGAAGCATGGACTATATAATTGTTTGGGGCTATCTGGTTGAACATCTTCTGTTGGTCCATCTGGTCTCTCCCTGCCCCACGATGGACTGGGTGACAGATTTTTTGGATCAGCCTTTGCTGCTTCTCCTTGTGCTCTGAGCATTTACAAAGCCTCTCTGTTGGTTTTATTTTTTTTTTCTTGTTAATTTGGCACAACATTCAGTGTGCTTTAAATTCTGTAGTTTATCATCTGAATTTCCTCTGCTTCAGTTATAAGCCTGTTTGTTTTTCTGGGGTGATGACTAAACTGATCATTATAGATTTTCCTTGTATTTAGTGACACTGTAGCCATGACATGACTATTGCTTTGTAGCTGCATGATAATTAAGATGTAAGAAGTCCATTTAATGTTTTATGAGAAAGGATGGAAATTCATAGTGGTTTGGTTTGTTGGTTTGTTTTTTTTTCCCTCAACGTCGTGCTTTGTTGTACAGAATTTAGTGCCATTTCTGCAAGCTAGGCTGCAGTTTTCTAGGTGTTCTCTCTGTGTGAGTTCCTCTAAGTCCTTAAGCCTGAGAAGTTCTTGACTCATTTCTTCTACATCTTCCTCCACTGTAGGTGGGAAGTTTATGGGTAGGATGAGAAGTTTTCCAGATCAAACAGTGGGAGGCTGATGCAGGTGGAACCCTCTGCACACGACATGGGCAGCCTTTCATGTTTAATTTACTGAAAAAGCAGGAGCTGTGCAGCAGTACAGTTCTCTCCTGCTGTATTTGCAGTGGTGCAGAGCAGCAGAATCTCTGATGACAGTTGTCACAGTGGAGGCCAATTGTACAGGTCAGGCAAACATATAAAAAAATTACTTCGGACCTTCTTCCTAAACCTGAACTTCTTTATCCTAAGGAATTGTGTTGTTATGAGACCACTGAGAAGATGAGTAAATACTAAAAATAGAGAAACTTGGAGCTAAGTCTGCTTTTTGATGAACTCTTCTCCTTGATGTAGGGATCAGATTTGACATCCAGGATGTAGTGCTGCTTCACACAACACAACTTTCTACTTTGGGCTGTCTCTCTGTTCTAGATGCTAAGCCGAGTCTGTGAAAGTCATTTGTATCTGCAGTGTGTAGAGCCTATTACCAGTGAAACTGAACAAAGCAACTATTTGCTGCCTTCTGTGAGGATAAAGCAATTGTCTTGTGTTTTCAGCCAAATGAACTTTATAGTTTAACAGCCTTCTTCCCTGGATTGTACCTTGTAAAATGCTGAATTGACTTGACAGGAAAGACTGAGAGAGGCATTCAGTGAGGTCTCTCCTTGGCACAGTGGTTATAACTCAGAGGATAGTCAGCAGCACTGCCTTTAATCACTGGTGTGCTCTGCTCACAGCCTGGCTGGGAGGGGGGTGCTGCACTGAAGTGCAGGGACAGTCTGTCACCGTTGGCTGCTATTGCAGAGCTCTGCAGATGTTCTTTGCTTTCCTTGTCCCTTCTTCATCTCCCAGGGATGACCTGGAATGTGTGCAAGAGCTGCATGACCTGGAGAGAAATGCCCTGGACCTCTCCACATAGGCACTTCTGCATCTGAGCAAATAAAACAGAAGGGAAGTTTCTTTTTACTTCTGGCTGTCCATGGTGAGGCACAGTGAGGTTTCACAACTCTGAGTCTTCCCTGGTTTTATCCTGTTCTGACTCCCCTGTGGCCAATGCCAGAAGGACACAGGAAGGATGAATATTTGACCTAACCCCAAGTGACTGCTCTTGTATTTGTCATTTCAAGTGTAACTCTGGAAGTCTGAAGCCTTTTCTGCTTGGGAGGGCTGAGCATCCAGTTTCTTCCTGGTGCCATGTGTATGAGGGCAACAGATTGAACACGTGGGAGCTTGTTGGCTGTTAGAGGTTGTGCTGCTAATGATCTACTGGAGCCCTGAAATGCTTCCTTACAACAGGATTCTTTTCCATCTGGTTTCCTAACCCTGAGCTGATCACTTCATCTGACCCTCCTTGCCATGTGTCAGTGCACACCTCCAATGGGAAGGGGCAGCAGCAGGTTGCTTTCCTGGCTGGGGCTGTCCTGTTTTTGGCTTTCCAGAAGCATTGGCAGGAGTTTCTTCTAGGCACCATCTCGAAGTTAGCTGGGTTCTCCCTGCATCTTCCCCTGCCAGTCTCAGTGAACCTGGATACCAAAAGCTACCAAAGCTGTAAAGCTCTTGTGTGGCAGACCACACTGATCCTGCAGGTTCTGACTGCCTGTGACAGAGATGAGCTGTCCTTGTGACCACAGACAGTATCTTTTTCAAATAAAAATAACAATGGTTTTGTGTGGTGGGCTGTGAGTTTTGACTGTGAAAGGGAGCAGGGACAAAGATGTCTCTTCTCCTTAGGGAGTTGCTCTTTTTCTCTCCAACCTCCCCAAAAGCTTCTGGCTGGTATTTTCTCTGAGAGGAAAAGGTGTTTGTCCAGTCTCTCTAATATACTACAAGCATTGAGGTTGCTGTCACAGCCTGCTCTGCAGTCCCAGAAACACTAAGGAGAGGGATGTGCTGTTTGATGCAGCATCTGATCCCTACTGCCTGCCCTGCCCGGGGAGCTGTTGATTGTGCAGCAGTGCTGGTTTTACCGAAGGTATTGCATCAGGCAGTGCAAGGGATGTGGTCCTGAATTTCAACAGCTGGAGGTTGTGTTGTGTGCTGCTGTTCAGGCAGACTGGAAATAGCCACTGGCTTTTTTTTCTCCTTTTCAGTGTGATTCTGTCCATTCTAAGTGTTATGGCCATCATCTGTTTCCAGCGGAGACTGAAAAACCTGCCCACTAACTCACCAGTGTGATAGTTTTACCTGTAAGCTTGTTGGAGATTTGGGGTTGGTTTTTCCTTTGATCACCACCACACTCAAATGTGTTTTTTAGCAAGACATATTTTACCCATTCGACATAACCAGCAGTGGCCAGACTGTTTGAGTTTGATTGTTTTGCTGTGTTTCAGAGGGCAAGGAAAGAGCAAGTGTCAACCTCCTGCTGTGGGCTCTCCACCCCTGTGGGGGGGTTTCTCGGGTCACTTTCCTGAGCCCCAGGGAAGGAAGCAGTGCTGGGGTCTGTCACACTGCTCCAGGAGGGTGTCACGGGTGACAGCCCAGAGCAGACTTCCCCAGTGCCACTCTGTGTTGCAGGAGCCTTGCTGAGCTGCTGTCTTACACACGTGCAGGCATCATGTGCATCTTGATTTCTGGGGGAGTGAGGGGCTGCCAGAGCTCTGTGCAGATGGCTCTGCGTGCGGGTCCCTGGAACCAGCTGTGTCCTAGCTCATCACATTTTAATGACTACTTCAAACTTGTCTCAAAGCTGTTTGTTAGCATGACCTCTTGGCTGGCATTTATACATATTTCTCTCTTATCGTGTCAAGTTCTCCTTTTTTTTTCATGTCAGGCTGCTCTTCTTTTTCATTTCATAGCACATATTTATTTCAAATGTTGGTTTACAGTTGGTAGAGATGAAGGCAAGCTTTAAAATGAAAGTTTGTTATCCTTATGCAAAAGATTTACCTTCATAACTTTTTTTGTTGTCTGCCTATAAGCAAAATGGACCTAGAGGGTGAAAAATACATATCTGCTAAGCTATCATTTGTAACAGTTGGTTGCTAGTGCTGCTAATATGGAAATAAGTGATTCTAAGGCAGGCTTAGCACTTGAACATGGCAGGAGCTAGAAATCCCTTGTCCCAAACTGCAGGTCACTGATCTGCATCAGGTCACATTGGTGCCCATTATTGCCTGTCTCGTGCTGTATGGCTTCCACTGTCTGGACTGCATGAGACAGGCCTTGGCAGAAACTGAAGCTTGGAACTCATCTGTCAGCCAAGAATCTCTGAAAGCAGAGGTGGATGTGACCTTTCCTGCATGTGCACCCTGCTTGGGAGGATTTGGGTGGGTGGCAGGAAAGCTCCTGTCCTGGTGCTGCCCACAGAGCAGACTGTGCAGTGGGGTGCTGGCTGAAGAGGAGCACCTCACTGCACAAACTTTTTCAAACAGTCCAGGGTGTTTTCTGGTCTCTGTTCCTGCTGTGGAAGCAGATGGTGGTGTGTGGTGTGTGCTTCCAGTTCTCATCTGGCTCACGTGTGGTGAGCAAGTGCAGCAGTGCTCCCTGGTCAGGGTGGGAGATAAGCTCAATGTCCCTCATCTCTGAATTAACCCAGTGTGTGGTTCTTCCATGGTAAACTGATTTATTTGGGCATGTGTATGAAACATGCTAATTTATCTGTAACAGCACGAAGAAAACAAATTAGTGCCAGAAACATTAATTCAGAAACAAATAGTCCACTTTGAGTTGGGACTTGCACTGCTGACCTGAGGACACGATGTGACACTGGGGTGGTTTAATAACTGGCTCAGCTCTGTTTGTTGATGGCAGTTTCAGGGTTGCCATTCCAGAATTCTGAAATGGCACTTAAAAACAATGTCAAAAATGACAATTAGTTTTTTGATGTGACCTTTGTACTCTTCACTTATTCCTGCTGCTTATTCAAGTTGTTTGTAATTACAGGGAGGAATTTTGTTCTTTTTATCCTGTCTCTTTGGGGGAGGGGAATGCTGCTTCTCGTATTTGTGCTGTGTTCTGCCCTTTTAAAGGGCTGCCTTCTACCTCTTCAACAACAACTGTGAATGCTCTTTGGGATTTTTTTGGTACATCTACCTAACTCCAGGTGGCTACAATAGCTTATTTTGCTTGGGATGTTAAAGTTTCAAACCATACTGTTGTCCTCATGATTAGGAATATGTAGCTGCTGTGATAAATTTCACATGTCTGGTTCCTCCTGCTATTTTTTAATAATTTTTCTATAACTGATACTACACTTTTTATTTTTTTAATCAGGGAATTCTGTAGTTCTTATCCAGCTTATTCCTTGTGCTGTAAATGCAAAGCCTCTCTAAAAGTTTCCATGTAATGGAAACACACTATGCAAATGGGCATGATATTTTTTAATATACAAAACAGCAGTTAGAAACAGCATCAGTATTTTCTTCACCTGGAATGAAGGAAGGTGTCTGATGGCCGGGAGAACTTAACTCAGCACTGCAAACAAATACCAAGAGCTTGAGTGGAAATGGAAGTGGGGTGGATAAATCAAAGAATCAGAGAATGGCAGGGGTTGGAAGAGACCTCTGGAGATCAATTCCAACCCCCCTGCCAGAGCAGGGTCACCCAGGGCAGCCCACACAGGAACAGATCCAGGTGGGTCTTGAAAGTCTCCAGAGAAGGAGACTCCACAACCTCTCTGGGCAGCCTATGCCAGGCTCCATCACTCTCACAGTGAAGTTTCTCCTCACATTGAGGTGGAACTCCCTGTGTTTCACCTGCTGCCATTGCCTCTTGTCCTGTCACAGCCTGGCCCCTTCTACTGGACACCCACCCTGCAGATATTTGTGATGTGGGGTCTTCCTGATGTGAAACAAGACTAAGATGACAAATGCATGTTGTAACCTAGGCCTGTATGTTTTGGCCTTTCCCCCTAGTCTGGTATTTTGTTATATTTTAGAGGCAGCTGAAAGTTTGTGACTCTGCTAGTGTGGTGTATTCCAAAGCAATCTTTTTCTCTTTTAAGTGTAATTCAGTGACTTAGAGAAACTATTTTTGCAGCTTGCTTCCTGTGTTGTTGGTAATGGAAAGTAAATGCACAGCAAATAGAATTTCATACTGGCAAGAGTCATGAGGAAAGTAATTTTTTATACATTATGAGCAGGCTCTGTTCTATATACTAACAAATTGTGGAATGGACTGTTGAGGGGTTGGTTTGGTTGGTTGGTTTTTTGTTTGGTTTTTTTCCTCCCCATCTTAATCTGTCCTGGCTCTTATGTAGCTATAACCTAATTTCTACCAATTTTTTAACTGAAATCATTGGCTCAAATTCTGCTGACT
The DNA here is from genome assembly GCA_013401355.1 of Ceyx cyanopectus. Taxonomy (NCBI): domain Eukaryota; kingdom Metazoa; phylum Chordata; class Aves; order Coraciiformes; family Alcedinidae; genus Ceyx; species Ceyx cyanopectus. The sequence continues at coordinate 51,328 of VYZU01029699.1, read as the reverse complement.
GCCCAGTGACACACATCAGTGTCTTATGAAGAAGTGAGAAGACCTGACAGAAAGATAAACTTACAGGAGCTTATTAATCTAGAAAGTTTCACCAAAGTCTATTTGCAGAGGAATTTGGTATGTGGAGGCAGAGGTTATCTTGAGTTCTTCAATGAACTTGAGCTGGGGTGAAATGTGGTGAATGTTCTTTCTTCCTTCTAAAGCTTCCACTAAATTGTGATAGCTTTTGGGGGGCAAAAATGAACTAAGGTTTGGATGCTGTTCTCAAGTTGATGATGGAGTTTTGAAGTAAGGGAAGTTCCTGCCCTGCAGCAGCTCTCAGATGGACATGGTGACTTTGCTTCAGGGCTCTGGGGGTTTGGGCTCCACCTCTGCAGCTGGAGCTGCTCTTTGTGCAAGTAAATGAATATCCTGTGGAAAGGGCACCGAGCCTCCCAGTCTGTCACACACAGGCTGTGTCAGGACTTATCTTTCCATCTTGCTGCAGTAAACATTTCTTTATAAAAGTAGCACAGCTCTAGAGGAGCCTGTCCCTGCCAGGCAGTGATAACTGGGGATTATAGAGTTTACTGGGTTGTGGATATGTTCAAATCTCTGGATTGAACCAGTCACAGCAGAAGCTTAACCAAGGGTTTTGTGAGGTGTAAGGAGAGTCTGAGTCAAGGCTTGGCTTCATGCAGTCACTGCTCTGTCCCTTCTTCAGAACTGAGCAATTTGAGTCATTAATGTCACAATTGCCTGTCTTCTCTCAGACTTCAGAATCTCAGACTTCACTGTCTTCTCTCCAGTTTATTTTAAATCCTTTATTTTCCCCTCACTGTGTGGGACCACCCTGATAATCATCCTGACAGGTACAGGCTGCTGCAATGCCCTCCCCCAGCTCCCCAGTCTCCAAACTGGCATCTGTGGCAGGGGCCTCTGCCAAGTGAGAAGAGACTTGTAGGGCACCTTCAGTTCCCTGCTGTGCTGGACTGAATGCAGCATTCCGTGGCAGCAGAGCAGCTCTGCACACATGATCCCATCTCTTCCCAGTCTGGGGGCTGTGGCAGTCACTCAGGTGTGGTGTTTATTGTTTTGCTCCCACATGCAGCAGTTTGTTTGTGTGGCTCTGGCAATTGAATCGGCACCTTTGGGATCTGAGCACTGTTGTTTCAGCCAAAGTAGTGCACTGACTTGAGCTGGCTGATGGCTGGGGGTGATGTGGGAAAAATGAGCAAATCCCCCTGGCTTGATATCTGCTTGGACAGAGAAAGAATCATTCAACCTTATCAGGCAGAAGCACCATTCTTTGCCTCTGAGTTGTGTTTAGCAACTGGAGACAAAGAATGGAGTAAAATAATAGTGGTGTATTTAAATAGAGGCTGGATAAATGTTACTGGGAATAAATTGGAGCAAATGTAAACAATCTCTTTGTGGAGGTTAAGGTAATTGCAGCCCAGGCTCATCTGCTGGCTTTTAAGATGATCTCCATCTCTGGAGACACTCAAGACCTGCCTGCATCTGTTCCTGGGTGACTTGGTCTAGGTGATCCTGCTCTGGCAGGGGGTTGGACTAGATGATCTTCTAGGTCCCTTCCAGCCCCTAATATCTGTGAATCTGTGAATCTATAGGACTTAAATGGGAACTTCCACAGAACCAGAGTGGTGGGGATTGGAAGGGACCTCTAGAAATCATTGAGTCTGCCCCCCCTGCTAGGTTGCCCAGGATCACATCCAGGTGGGTTTGGAAAGTCTCCAGAGAAGGAGACTCCACAACCTCTTGGGCAGCTGGTTCCAGGCTCTGTCATCCTCACAGTAAAGAAGATTTTCCTTCTATTCAGTGGACCTTCCTGTGTTCCAGTTTGTGCCTGTTGCCACTGATTTCCACTGGCTGTATCATTTCACACGTAGTAGGTGTACAATGGTTTGTGGTTTTCCTTTTTCCCTCCTTTACAGGCATCCCCTGGAGCTATCAGGTGAAAACTACAATGTGTCTGTTACCTGCCATCCATACCTGTGTGGACAATCAGGTTTTCCTCTGGATGAGCTGATCTCCCTAAGTGAGGACAGGAGAGTGTGATCACTCACTTTGTGCCACCCACAACAGAAGCAGGAGATGGAGATGGTCCCTGCAGAAAACCTGGCTTGAGCTACCAGCAGGGCATCATGTAGAAGCTCCAACAGCTACTCTTGGAGCTGTCACCCCTTGCCAAGGGTTGCTCATCTCTGTCCTGCAGCTCTAGTAGCAGACAAGGGAGGATTAATGGTAGGGCCTGACACGGAGAAGATAAGTCTTAGAGCAGGTCAGTGATCCTTAGGATTGATAGCAAAGTTGTAGTTGAGATAGATGTGTCACAGTGATCTTTGCCCACCCCTCACTCCTGTAAAATAAAAGAGGGAGATTTAAGCTGATTGGAAAATTCCATACCTTTGTGCCAGTTTGTAGTTGTTTGTTTTTCATGGTCATTCTGTGTGAGCTCTGGGAAAAGAGGGAGTCTGTTTTTGCTGTATTCTAAAAAACCAAGCCAAATCCTCAGAATTATTTCTGTTTTAGTTAACAAACAAAACCAAAATTAACAAAAAAACCACACCCCCCCCGAATGTTCTGCCCCCTTTCTCTCCTTTTAAAACAGGATTAGTTAGTGATGCTTCCCCTTCCCTTTTTCAGTTCATGAAGAGGCTTAAAACTTGGGTTTTTTTTGTTATGTTTGGGTATTCACATGAAGTTTCCTGCCACAGCTTTACAGATTTTTTTTTTTTAATTTATTTTTGATTAAATAATTGCATTTTAAGTGCGTATTTAGGGGTCATAAAACCTTGAACAGTGCTGATGTTGCATTATTTCCATGTAAACTCCTTGGGGCATAACTCCTTACCCTCAAGCTGTGCTAGGAGGGCTGTGTACCAGTCCCAAGTCCCAGGGGTATCCTCTGGAGCAGGGTGCCAGCCCCAGTGAGTCTGACCTTTCCTGGTCACCACGTGTCTTGTCTTCTTCTGAAGTTACATCTTGCTTCTAAAAACTGTCTTTAGCGTGATTAAAAATTTCATAAGACTTTGAAATTCCAGGTCAGTGGCTATAAATTAGGGGGAGATGAGGCTGCCAAGCAGAATAGGGACAAGGAATTTCTCTTGAATGGTGCCAGTGAGTGGCTGGCTAATGAGTAACTTCAACTCAGCAGAGGGTTGAGTTGCCCTTAAGCGTGTTCTTACAGCTCAGGCTGTGCACAGCCCCATGGCAGGAGCTGTTCCTTCTGTGACTCCAAGTGCCTTTGTTAAATTAGGGTCAGAGTCTGTAGCTGTGCTGGAAAGGAGTCCTACAGTGGTTTTAATTAAAATCCTAATGATTGGAGTACCTGCTGCTTGGTCAGTATTGGAATTGCATCAGCATGGCTGAGTAGGGGCAGGGAGTAGCTCAGGTGTCTTGCTAAGGAGTGTGGTTGTGTTGGTGCCTGCCCTGGACCAAGGAGGGTCTGCAGCAAAGCCAAGGGTACCATGGCAGACTCTGCTTTGCAGGGCAGTCCCAGTGCTGAGCAGAAGATGAGGAGTGTCTCTGGGTCAGAGAGGAGACCTTGCTTACTGCTGCTGCTGGAGACAAACCCCATGGGGTCTGCTGTGTCCCTCCCCATGCTGGAGCAGAGGTTGGATGGGCTGTGGGGCTGAGCACCTCTGCTTCCCTCCCATCCCAGCACTAGAAGAAGGGCATTAACTCTGCCATTACACTGCTGACTGCAATCAATTCTGAGCTTTTTGGTTCCAATGGAGCTGTAATGACTATCTCATTACTGGAGAGCTAATCTTTCAAAGACATCTTCAATGGGAAAATAAATTAGAAGGGAGTTGTGGAAGTACAGTGAAGGATTGTCCTGGTGGCCCTCAATGTGCTGGCATCATTTACAGGGCTGGAGGGACTTGTCTGGGCTGTAGATTTCCCTGCCACATGGAACCTGGAGCCTGCACTTTACACCCCATAGACAAAATTTCCTCTCAATGCTCCTAGAGGAGGTGGAGAAAATACAGTAAGGCAGAGTAAAGGCAACAGGTTTAGGAGGAGGTGGGAGATCACCATTCCCAAGGGTTTCTGATGTAGTCAATAGTGGTTTGAATGATATTGCTATAGGAAAAATGAGAATAAAAACAACTCATAAAAATTTTTCTCAACTAAATTGTCCTTTTTACTGGTGGGAGGTGATGTTGCTGCCTTCAAAAGAACTAGAAATGGTTCAGCTCTGCTGAGCTCTAGTGTTGTGTTTAACTTGCTGGTGCTCTATTCTGCATTTCTGGGGCTGGGCAGCTTTGGTGTAAGGCTGAGCTGGGATAAACACTCATTTTTGAAGTTGTCTGTGGAATCATCTTATATCCTGTTGGAGAGAGAAGACAATGCTGGGGAAATGAAAAATGAGTTTGTGTAAGAAGTTATCTTTCCTCCAAGATACTGCGGAAATAGTGTTTCCCAGCACAGTTTATTACTTTCCCTAAGATATATAGACACGTGTTATCAGTTTAATGCAGCTATTGGACTTAGAGAGGAACAGCATCACTTCCAAAGTTGCAGATAATATTGGGTAGATCTTAGGGAGAAGAACTTTGATGTGTTAGTTCAGCACTGGCTTTTGTTGTCTGTGTCCCTTGGCTTCTCGAGAGCTTTCGTGTAATTATTTTAGTAATTCTAATTTTCTGTTCACAAAAGTATAACTAATACAGGTTATATCCTTTTAAATGTAATTTTCTCCCCAGTGAAATACCAGACTATTTAAATGCAAATGGAAAAGGGGAGTAGGAATTATCTCGCTGGATATTTGAATGCATTGAGTGGGTATCACAGAGGTACTTGTTTAGACCAGGAATCCTGTTTCTTCTTGGAAGATGCAGATAAATTTTTTGTTGTGAAGAAATTTAAAATATTAAAGATAAACTTAAAGTCTGTGAGAAATAGTCCTTTGGGGATTTATAGAATTTAAAACTTCAGACTGATCTCTTCACATTCCAGGATTACAATAAAAATAATTTCATTCTGCTTTCTTGAATGAAAAGGATAAGAACTCAACCCCTTTTCCTTCCTCGTCCTTGATATTAGCACTGCCTCACTGTATTTAATGAATGTCATCAACTTGGGTGTAATAATTTCTGAGAAGAAGAGTAATCTTTGGAAAGCCTAAGGAAAAAAAATCTAAGGAGACAAGATAATTACAAGGACTGTACTATTTGATGTGGAGGTGCACACGTTATTTGTTCAGAGTGAAAAATCTGGGTGTAACCAGGAGCTGAAGCACAAACTCCCCAGCATCTGGGTGGAGTCAGAATGCAGCTGCCTGCTGCGAGGGGCTGGGGTTATTTAGGGTGGAAAGAGATTCCTGCCAGTGCTGCTGGAACCCTCTCTGGAGTGTCACAGGGCCATCCTTTACATTTTGATTTGAGTGCAGTGAATTGCAAATGTCAGCTGCTAAAAACTTCAGCAGTAAATTGAGCATCTCGATTGTTAACTGGGAGAATATTCCTGTTTGAAACCTGCAAACTGATGAGCACGAGCACTGGCTTTGCCATCTACCTTCAAATGTCATCTGCCTTCAAACTGTTGCTCTGCACGAGCTGGCTGATGATTGAGGAGAAATGACCAGAGTGGGAATGTTTTTCCAGATCACTGTATTTAGCACTAAGTCTCATGGGTGTTCAGCCACTTGGCCCAGTGCACCTTGTGATTCCTAGAGATGAACCTGGTCAAAACACAGTGTCTCTAACCATAATGTAAACAAAATTCCTGTGCCAGCTGGAGGAGAAAGCCTGAAGGTGTTAGCAGGGAAAAATGAGACTATTGCCAGGTGTGCCTTGCAGGGCTTTCATAGTGTGAGTGGCTACTCGGTGCTAATAAGAATTGGGACAGATCCCTCCTGCACTCCCCTGGCCTCAGGCTGAGGGGCAAAATAAAATTCAAGCCACTTGTCTCAAAACAGTATATCCCGTTAAATCAGTATAGAATGTAAGAGCTGTTCATCAGTAGTGATAGTTCTTACTGCCTGTAAGCTTCTCAAGGTGTTTCTCTACAACCCACTGAGCTCTAGAAGATTTGTTTACAGGAGGCACTATGGAAAAGTTAGCATGGTGATTGATTTGGTTGAAAACACCTTCACACTTTGAGCATAGAGAAAACCTGGAAGCATCAGGATTCATTTTCCCACTACTCCAAGGAAAGCACAAGCCTGCAGAAGTCTCTGAGAGCTGGACAGAGGCTTTGTGTTCCTGTACTTCAGCAGAGGAGCTCCTGGGGGAGCTGCCTCGGGTTCAGAGCAGACAGCAGGGTACTTGCCCTTCTGTTTGTCTCATCTTGGAGACCCCATGTCAGAAGGTGTTCTCAACTATGGGGAAAGCTCTAGAGAGAAAATTCTACCTTGTTTTTCTGAAGCCAGTCAGCCCCATGCTGTTCCTTTACCATAGAGGTGTAACAGATGCCAGTATTTTCCCAGATACTTTCTTCCATTCTAGACCTTGAGGTTTATAAACCTTGGTGAGCTGGAAAAGAAGTTGCTCAAATGGCATTTGACATTCAGTCTCCTTTAAGACCCCTCTGGAGGATCCCTGGCAGAGTATCTCCTATAGCAGAGTAACATGTTGCCTCTGCAGTTTAATGGATTCTTTCCATTCTTCCTCCTCATAAAGATGCAAATCATAGGTAGGTGACTGTCAGTCACAAAGAGTTCCCAGGAAGAATATTGCATATCTCAAAAACCCCCCAAACAGTAGCACACTCTGTATATTTCTTTGTTAATGAGTTAATTCTCAAAAATGACTTAATTTGCTCTTTGATAGCTCTAATTATTGTTCCACCCCAGTGTTAAAATAGCTTTTTCACTCCTTTCTGATTCTTGCAAGGAACGTGAACCCACAGAGTTTGCTAACAGCTTGATTCCCAGAGAAGATGTAAAAACATCTCTAGTTTCTCTGGAAGATGTAGTGGCTGTCATGGTAAAGTGTGCTAATTGGCATCTTCGTGTTGACACTGTGTCAACTCTTTGCTCCACCAAGGATTCACAGTACAGCCTTCACTTGGCTGGAGCAGAGAGGAGGTTTTCCCCCAGCCAGCAGTGTTTGCAGGGAGCAGTGTGTGGTCCAAGCATGTGGTCAGTGTGTTAGGAAAGTGTTTGAAGTCCAAGTTGTTTCAATAATTCCTTTGGCACAAAAAGAAGGAAAATGGTTTCTAAGCTTCATATGTTTCTCTCTCCACTTGGAACACAGAGGTATCTCAAGTCTTTGCTTGACTGTGAGAAGATGGATGGGTTACAATTCCCCTGCTTGTGCCCACGTTCTGTGTAGGAGTGTCATCACTGGGTTGAACTCAGGGCTACAGCTTAAAACCTCTAGTTTCTGGTAGGGAAACTTGTACTTGCCTGTTGCAGAGGAGCCTTTTGTCTGCTGGGACCTGGGCTGAGGCTGCTCATCTCCCAGTCCCTCTTCCCTAAAGCAGCTGGGAATGCCTCTGATACTGCTGGTGTGGGCTTTGGTTAAGCAGATGGTTTGATGAAAAGGATTCACTTGCCTGAGCTGTTTTTCATTGTGGCAATCAGTGGTCAGGTGGCAGAACTGCAAGTTTGTTGTTTGTTTGGGGGTGTCAGGGGGCACGAACTGAGCAGAGAGAGCTTCATGGCTGGGGTGAGGGTCAGGGGTGTCCCCTTGACTGGAGCTCGTGCCTCCAGTGCTTAATGCAAGTGGCTGGTGAGCACTGGGGGGGACCCAGCACTCAGCAGATCTCTGCTCATCCCCTACACCCCTGTGGCCCCAGTGGCTTCAGCATGGCAGAGCACACAGTGCTGCACTGCAGCTGCTCCTTGCATTGAGACAACCTGAAGTAAGGTGGGACCTCGTGGTGTGGTTCTGCAGGGTGTTAGGAGGCCCCACAGGCCTCTGGGCCCTTTCCTGTAAATGCTGATTATTAGGTTTTTACTTCAGATACAAGAAACAAGCAAAGAATTGCTGGGGTCTGTGTGTGAGAGGTACCTGTTGTACCACGAGTGCATTTCACAGATGTTTTGATAGTCCATTTTCCTCTAAACTTTACTGATACTTTAACTGTCTTGGCTTTGGTTTCATTTCCTCCAAGCTTGCATTTTATCTGGGTAAGCACTGATTCCATTATATGGTCTTGAATTGATTATATTTCTTTTGTACTGAGGTGCTATGGATAAAAGTAACCATCAGCCAGTTGCTTTTTCAGGTCATTACCATTAGTATTGAACACCATGTGAAAAACTGGTGTATAAGAGAGAGCTGAAATATAAGCATTGACCCCCTTGGAGTTGAGAGCAAAATGTAGGTGAGACTGGAACAAAACAAAATTAAGCTCTCCCCCATTCAAGCCCCACAAAAAACTTAAGGAAGTGGGATAAGGCAGCTTCATTTATGAATAAAGAGATAAAGAAAAGTGTCTTTTAAAATGGTACATCTCATTTCTTGTGTCTGATTTCTCCAGGGGCCAGAACATTGCTGGTTTGGAATGGCAACCTGTTAGGATTCTATTTCTTTTTGGTTTTCAAAAGTGTCCTTGGCCACCTTGGTGACATGTGAAGTATTTACATTCCCAGCTAGAACCCATGGCATGTATGTGCATTAAAGAAGGTGGTGTTTTCTGTGGGAAGAGTGTAGGATAAGCAGGACAGAGAAGTTGTTGTAGAAAGAAACACAAGGTGCTGTCCAGAGGTGTCCAAAACCTAGAGCTGTAGCTCTAGAAACTCAAGTAGAGTAAATTGTGAAGGACTTTAGTGACCTTCAGGCTCTTGCAAAGTTAAATATTTCCAGCAGGGCCTTGCTTTTGCCATTTGCTAAGGAATCCTGGGATAAATGGGCAACTCATCTGCAGATCAGCAGGAGGACAACACGTGTTGATCAGGGGGCTGGAGGCTGGACAGCAGCCCCAAGATCCAACAGGAGTGCTCAGGAACATTTCAGCTGATGTAAAATCACTTGTGGGGTAGCACTGGTGTGGCTTCAGAGTTGTCTGACTCCCCAGCCAGTTTCTGCATATGATAATGAGCATTAACATCTGCTCTGGCAGTGATTGCCATTGTTAAGCAATTAATTTCTGGTTTTGTGAGGCTTCCTGGGGTATATAATGGACCTTGGGGCATGAGGAGGTTCTGTAATGTGTGCTCTGTGTATCTTGTTAGTTGCCTTTGTGTGTCTAATTTTGTTTACCCTCTTAGGATTACATTGTTTATATCTTGCTACCTGGCAGCAAGAAAAGAAATGATTGAAACCCCAGGACAGTGGGGGAACACAGGGGTTGCTGAAGCCAGTCTGCTGCAGTCTCAGGCAGCTACAGAGCAGATGCTGAATGGAGGCAATTTTCACAGAAACATCCATTCTTCTTGCACGTCTCCTGAGCCAAGTAGATCATTAAATGGCTCTAGTGTCTATTAAAAAAGAAAGTTGTTTAGTACAAAGACCAAAAAGTCTTACACGGTGTATGTCAAATGCTGCAGTGAGAGAGCAGGAGGAAGAAATCCCCAACTCCACCATAACCTGGAGGTCCATGGAAAGCTCCTAGTTCTCCCTAAAGGATCTGGGCTCTTGCCTTCCTCAGTATCAATGCTGTAAATCTGTTGGCTGCCTTTAGGTAATGGGACTGAAAATCCCAGGAAGGGGAATGAGCTATTTGTGCAATAGCTTGGGAGGGTTTTAGAGCAGAGACATCAGCTTCATATTTTGTAGCCTGGTTTATCCTTTTAATGCAGCTTAGGTCACTGAAGTCGTAAGAGGGATGAAGTTGCCCATTCCTGTTTTACTGCCACAGAAGACAATTAGATGCATACAGAGCTACCCAGAATTTCCTCTCCTCCCTCCAAAGTCTCTCCTTTTATTAGTCCTCTCTGCTCAACTCCTCCATAACTTCTCCTCTTCGTGCTTTTCTTTCTTTCTTGGTTTCCAAAATTGCTCCATTCATCACTGTCGGCTTTCCCTCCTTTTGTAAACTCCTTCAACTTATCTTCTGCTTCAGATAAACGGTTTTAATATAGCTTTTCAGATGGTTCCAGGTTTCTTTGGAGCTTTCGTTATGCGTCATCTTTGGCTTTTATTTTTTTCCTTTCCAGATCTAAATATTAGATTTGATTTTAATGTTGGGGGCCTCGAAGACTTGAAGTCTGTTTTACACTCTGATATTTCATGTGCCAAATTTCATGCAATCAGCAGCACTTAAAATGAGGAGTATCTTAAGGGGAGAAAACCTATAGCACATTTTACTTCTCTTCCAGAAGTGGAAGAAACTTTTATCTTGGAAGAAGCAGAGCAAGGCATGGGTGGGGAATGGCTTCAGAGCAACAGTTGCCCCAAGTGGACTGAGTTATTTTGGGGGTCATTTTGATATATGAAGCACCAGGAACTCTCTCAAATCTGGTTTGTGAGATGCTGGCAAAGCTCTTAAGAAAATAAAGCTATATTAGACTGGATAGACTATTTCAGGATTTGAGTTCCTTTTGGATGAACCACAGAAGTTTTCAGCTTCTGAAAAGGTTTTGGTGCTAGAACAGAAAGTTTTTCCAACTGCCTGTGTGTGCAGGTTGCCATCTGCTGCAGCAGGGTATGTACCTTCTTATTGCCTCAGGGCTTTTAATAGGCTGCTCTTGGCACTTTTCTGATGCATGAGCTACACATTGACACTGCTCCAGAGGAAGCCTGACAAGGAATTCTTCTCACAAGCTGCAGGGGGAGGTTTTGGGACAAAAATCTGAGTTGTTCTATTGGAATGTACAGGGAGGAAAAAAGTCTTAGTTTTGAAATTTATCCCATTGTTTATTATTGAAATTTATCCCTTCTCTTTATTTTATTTTTATTTTCATGTCATATCCTCTCTTTTCCTCAGATTGAAGCTTGTCCCAACCTTCCAGCACATCTGAGGTAGGGCTTCCTGGCACCTATTTCCTTCATAACTCCTTGCTGTGCTGCTTGGCTGAGTAGGAGAAAAGCCCTTCTCTTGTCACCTCTGGGCCAGTCTCCTTTAGGGTGTCACAAACTAACCTGGTTCATCAGCTCTGTTCTTCTCAGTCCACACTTTTTCATCTCCATAAATTACATTTCAGCCGTTGAGTCTGGCTGATCATTGTCAGTGTTTGCCCTTGTTTCTTCCCCTCTTGCCTGTCACAAGAGGTTGGACAGAAGCTTTGTGTTGCCTTTTTTTTTTAAAACCCATTTTACAGTGGGGAAAAGTGCTTTTGTGAATCTGTAGTAAGAATCTTGAATTTACTAATGATGGTCTTATTTCTGCATCAGCCTTTTTGTGTTCTCTACACCGATGTGTTTTCCTGTCTTCAGGATTTTCTACCTAGAAGAGTGACTAAAGGTATAGAACTGACAAATTGAAAGCTTAAATAAAGAGGTCTAGGAGAAATCTGGATGTAGTTTAAAATACCAGGGAGAAGGGAGCTGAAATGCCATTAGGAAGAATGCTTGGAAACATTGGGTAGAATACTTTAAAAAATACATGACCTATAGCTGGCAGACTAAAACAATATTATGTTTGTAGTGTTTTATCTGAAAAAGCTCATATATAATAAATGTCATTGATGTGGATTTGAAAATATCACTGGCTTTGTAGAGAAAAACTGTTGGAGTGTAATGTTTAGTTNCTTTTTTTTTTAAAACCCATTTTACAGTGGGGAAAAGTGCTTTTGTGAATCTGTAGTAAGAATCTTGAATTTACTAATGATGGTCTTATTTCTGCATCAGCCTTTTTGTGTTCTCTACACCGATGTGTTTTCCTGTCTTCAGGATTTTCTACCTAGAAGAGTGACTAAAGGTATAGAACTGACAAATTGAAAGCTTAAATAAAGAGGTCTAGGAGAAATCTGGATGTAGTTTAAAATACCAGGGAGAAGGGAGCTGAAATGCCATTAGGAAGAATGCTTGGAAACATTGGGTAGAATACTTTAAAAAATACATGACCTATAGCTGGCAGACTAAAACAATATTATGTTTGTAGTGTTTTATCTGAAAAAGCTCATATATAATAAATGTCATTGATGTGGATTTGAAAATATCACTGGCTTTGTAGAGAAAAACTGTTGGAGTGTAATGTTTAGTTATTTTATTCCCCACAAAAAAAAAATAAAATAGTAATTTTTGGATACAGCTTTTTAATTGCTGCATTTCTCTCAAAGGACCCAGGCTGAAGGTCTAATTTACTGCCTTCATAACTGTGGACAGTGCAGGGAGTTTAGACTTTCACTTTTGCTACAATGGCCTTATTAAATATGAATGTACTCTTGCCACATAAGGGAAAACTAAATCAGACCAAATTTGTTGCACTTTACATAATTATGCATTGAGAACAATGTATAATTAATAAACTCATTGTAGATTCAGGCTATGGGGTGCTATTACCACTGAAATCTAAAATGCTTTTTTAAGATGAGTGTTTCCTGTGTCTTTTTGGGAAACTACAAATAGGGATGTCATCCTAATAAATAAAACCACTGGAATGAGAAATTTCTTCTGTAGAAGCAGGGAACTGGCTTTAAATTCAAGTGAACTCAGATGATCCTCCTCGTGCCCCTTTTCTTTGCACTTGGAATAATTGACATTGTTTCCACGAAGTTGCATAGTTAAATTTAAATTAATATTGAATTAATGCTTTATAGCTCAGTTTTTAATGTGCCAAACAAAGAGTACTTCTGGACTCTTTCCCAGTGTAATAAGGCAAGAAGAATAGGCCTAAAGACTGGAATTTGTCAGTAAATCTTGCATTTATATATAAGGGAAAAGAAATAAGACTGCACTGTTGATTTTTAGTTTTAAATATGCTTGGAGTTTNCTTTTGTAAACTCCTTCAACTTATCTTCTGCTTCAGATAAACGGTTTTAATATAGCTTTTCAGATGGTTCCAGGTTTCTTTGGAGCTTTCGTTATGCGTCATCTTTGGCTTTTATTTTTTTCCTTTCCAGATCTAAATATTAGATTTGATTTTAATGTTGGGGGCCTCGAAGACTTGAAGTCTGTTTTACACTCTGATATTTCATGTGCCAAATTTCATGCAATCAGCAGCACTTAAAATGAGGAGTATCTTAAGGGGAGAAAACCTATAGCACATTTTACTTCTCTTCCAGAAGTGGAAGAAACTTTTATCTTGGAAGAAGCAGAGCAAGGCATGGGTGGGGAATGGCTTCAGAGCAACAGTTGCCCCAAGTGGACTGAGTTATTTTGGGGGTCATTTTGATATATGAAGCACCAGGAACTCTCTCAAATCTGGTTTGTGAGATGCTGGCAAAGCTCTTAAGAAAATAAAGCTATATTAGACTGGATAGACTATTTCAGGATTTGAGTTCCTTTTGGATGAACCACAGAAGTTTTCAGCTTCTGAAAAGGTTTTGGTGCTAGAACAGAAAGTTTTTCCAACTGCCTGTGTGTGCAGGTTGCCATCTGCTGCAGCAGGGTATGTACCTTCTTATTGCCTCAGGGCTTTTAATAGGCTGCTCTTGGCACTTTTCTGATGCATGAGCTACACATTGACACTGCTCCAGAGGAAGCCTGACAAGGAATTCTTCTCACAAGCTGCAGGGGGAGGTTTTGGGACAAAAATCTGAGTTGTTCTATTGGAATGTACAGGGAGGAAAAAAGTCTTAGTTTTGAAATTTATCCCATTGTTTATTATTGAAATTTATCCCTTCTCTTTATTTTATTTTTATTTTCATGTCATATCCTCTCTTTTCCTCAGATTGAAGCTTGTCCCAACCTTCCAGCACATCTGAGGTAGGGCTTCCTGGCACCTATTTCCTTCATAACTCCTTGCTGTGCTGCTTGGCTGAGTAGGAGAAAAGCCCTTCTCTTGTCACCTCTGGGCCAGTCTCCTTTAGGGTGTCACAAACTAACCTGGTTCATCAGCTCTGTTCTTCTCAGTCCACACTTTTTCATCTCCATAAATTACATTTCAGCCGTTGAGTCTGGCTGATCATTGTCAGTGTTTGCCCTTGTTTCTTCCCCTCTTGCCTGTCACAAGAGGTTGGACAGAAGCTTTGTGTTGCCTTTTTTTTTTAAAACCCATTTTACAGTGGGGAAAAGTGCTTTTGTGAATCTGTAGTAAGAATCTTGAATTTACTAATGATGGTCTTATTTCTGCATCAGCCTTTTTGTGTTCTCTACACCGATGTGTTTTCCTGTCTTCAGGATTTTCTACCTAGAAGAGTGACTAAAGGTATAGAACTGACAAATTGAAAGCTTAAATAAAGAGGTCTAGGAGAAATCTGGATGTAGTTTAAAATACCAGGGAGAAGGGAGCTGAAATGCCATTAGGAAGAATGCTTGGAAACATTGGGTAGAATACTTTAAAAAATACATGACCTATAGCTGGCAGACTAAAACAATATTATGTTTGTAGTGTTTTATCTGAAAAAGCTCATATATAATAAATGTCATTGATGTGGATTTGAAAATATCACTGGCTTTGTAGAGAAAAACTGTTGGAGTGTAATGTTTAGTTATTTTATTCCCCACAAAAAAAAAATAAAATAGTAATTTTTGGATACAGCTTTTTAATTGCTGCATTTCTCTCAAAGGACCCAGGCTGAAGGTCTAATTTACTGCCTTCATAACTGTGGACAGTGCAGGGAGTTTAGACTTTCACTTTTGCTACAATGGCCTTATTAAATATGAATGTACTCTTGCCACATAAGGGAAAACTAAATCAGACCAAATTTGTTGCACTTTACATAATTATGCATTGAGAACAATGTATAATTAATAAACTCATTGTAGATTCAGGCTATGGGGTGCTATTACCACTGAAATCTAAAATGCTTTTTTAAGATGAGTGTTTCCTGTGTCTTTTTGGGAAACTACAAATAGGGATGTCATCCTAATAAATAAAACCACTGGAATGAGAAATTTCTTCTGTAGAAGCAGGGAACTGGCTTTAAATTCAAGTGAACTCAGATGATCCTCCTCGTGCCCCTTTTGTTTGCACTTGGAATAATTGACATTGTTTCCACGAAGTTACATAGTTAAATTTAAATTAATATTGAATTAATGCTTTATAGCTCAGTTTTTAATGTGCCAAACAAAGAGTACTTCTGGACTCTTTCCCAGTGTAATAAGGCAAGAAGAATAGGCCTAAAGACTGGAATTTGTCAGTAAATCTTGCATTTATATATAAGGGAAAAGAAATAAGACTGCACTGTTGATTTTTAGTTTTAAATATGCTTGGAGTTTCTATTTTTAATATTAATCTCTTCTGTTTCTCATTGATTTGCTGTATTTCATAGGCCTGAAATAATAAGCTAAATCTTGCTGAAGCAAATATGCCTAAAATCTGCAAAGGAAAATAGTGTCACTGCATCAGTTGTGCTTCCCAGTTCTGAGTAGGTTGGTTGCTCTTCTCAGCTAGAGGGAAACTTGCAAAATTCAGTGCCTGGGACCAAAAGACCTCTGCCTGGCAGGGGATTGGCTTCAACTCCCCTCTTGCTTGACACTGCTTTTTCAAAACAAACAAAACCCCTCAACCCACAAGTGTCTCTGCTGCAAGAAGCCAGAATCCATCTTCTCAGGCTTGGGTTTTTCAGAGGACAGAATCATTATGGTTGGAAAGGACCTTTAGGATCATCAATCCAACCTTCATCCCAACATCTCTCTAACCACTAGACCACAGTAATTTTCCCCCCATGCTTTTCCATCTTCTGTTCCTCTTCTCCAGAGGTTTCCATTGCCCTCTGTGCATCCTGAGTGTGGTCAGTGAAAGCCCAGGCTGGGACTGGTGCTGCAGGGTCTGGGCACCAGCATCCTGGGAGCTGGTAACGAGGTTGGAGAATATTGCTTGTCATCAGTGTTCTCTGTTCATCCAGGAAAGCAAAATCAAAATATGTTTATCTTTTCTTGCCAGCAGGGGAATAGTTGATTGAATGCACCTTTTAATTACTAAGAATTTTAGCATCTTACCCTAAGACGTAAAGCTGCTTAAATTAATTGCATTTAAAAATTGGGGGAGTGACAGAAGTAATTTCTCCTATTCGAGTGCTGCTTTGGTGCTGCTGTTCTGCTGCATTTCCTACGTGCAGCTCTGAGATGTGATCTGTGGAAACACTGTGGACTGAGAGAACTTCAGGTGGTATTTCTTCAGACTCACGTATGGTGGGTGAGCTTGTCTTGCCCATTGCACACCATAGCAGTGAGCCATGCTCATGTGGGAATTGCACCCCAGTTCAAGAGGGACAAAGAGCTGCTGGAGAGAGTCCAGCACACTGAGGTTGGATAAGGCTCTGAGCAGCCTGGTCTAGTTGAGGGTGTCCCTGCTCACTGCAGGGGGGCTGCACTAGATGACCTTTGGAGGTCCTTTCTGGGACCTCCTCATGTTTATTCTATGATTCTATTCAGTGGTAGCTCTTTAGTGGAGCTGTGCTGGGGCAAATGCTTCAGCATGGAGATGAATTTTTCCTTTGAACCAGAATTGACAAGATCTGTTCACAGGCATGTGGTTTTTCTTGCCAGATAAAACTGGTGACATGACTTCTAGAGGGGAAAAGAAGATTTCAATCATAAAGATACCTTGTCTGTCTTCACAGATTATGGTAGAAAGGTGAAGGCAACTTTGACTACTTGTTCTTTCCCCCTAGAGAGCCCTGATTTCCATACAACACTGCTGCTGTCCTAGCTCAGCCCAGTCTGTGCTGTCAGGGCACAAGGGTAATGAATAAAATGGTCATTTAAAGTCTCCTCATCAAGTGGGTCCACAAGAAGTAAGTCAGACTAGAGAGCAGAAATGACTTTTGACAGCTGCAAACAGGGAAGAGATTGTGCTCAAATTCTGTTTAATCCTTTGCTGGTTTCATCTCTGCTCAATAGTTCTGTGAACTTCCCCTCCAGAGTAACCTCACGTTCATGTCTGATAACCAGTGGCTGCCTCCTAAAAACTGGTAAATTAAAAGTGCAAATAGGATTTCCCTTCTGCTAACACAGAAGATAATACAAGGTTAGAAGGGGAATGCACAGCAGTATATATTTTTTCCCTCCCTTTCTTGATTTCCTTAGACTGAGACTCAAAACTTGCCTGCAGTTTAACTGAATTTCAGCTGCTGGATGTCAGTGGGGGAAGGTGAATGAATGAGATTTCAATGTCCTTGTGGGGCTGGACTGACCCAGTCTTGCCTCTTGCCTTAAGAAGGAACAAAATAAAGCCAGAAAGATGCAGGATTAATAGCTTTTCTAAATGCATTTTTTTTTTTCTCTTATAGCAGGATATATTAGAATCATTCCTGTCCCTCAGGAACCTTTCCAAATCAGATAGAATTTTAAGGATAAAAATTATCTCCCTGAATAGCACTTGGAAATAAAATTGTGAGGTAGGGGAATCTTCAGGGAATTAGTGTAATAATTCTTGTGGCTCTACTAAATAAGGAGATGGCCACTTTGTGTATTAGTTAAAGTTTCTGAGTAGTATTTAGTGCTGTGATGTATTATTAATATATAAAACAGTTACAGCTTTTACTTGTTAGCACTTGCAGATCTTTCAGCTATTACAGCCTGTGAGACCTTCAGCATCAAGTTAAAAAAACAAAACAAAAGACAAATTATTATAAAAATATTCATATATTGCTCAAAAGCAGGTGTGTTAGTTCCCACATCATCATTTGTTTGTATCAGCATCTATCTCCACGGAGTCTGCAGTTGTTGAATCCGGTGTTAGAAACTCCAGGTATTGCACAGTACACAGACTTCAACAACAAACCTGAATGTGAATCAGCTCACAAAATGACTTCAGGTATTCAGTTGAAGTTTGAGGTGAAAACCTCTATTTTGTAATTAGATTTGCCTCCCTGCAGTATACCCTTTATGGCTAATGTATTTAAGATGGTATTCTCTCCTTATTCAATATTCCCAGCTCCTTTGTAGCAGACTGTTGCTGGATAGGTGATGGCCCAGTGATGTTATTCCTGGTCCCTGCTCCCAGGCTCCAGCACAGGCTTCTCAGGGATTTGTCAGCAAGTGCAGCTAAAGCTCTGGGCTGCTCAATCTACTGCCAGGAGCAGCCTGTGGCCCTGAGCAGCCTTGGCTCTGGTAAAGCAATGGGGAGTGACTGAAGGGCAGGTAGCAGCCCTGACATTTATACTGCAGGAAGGAGATTCTCTTTCCTCTGCCTGCCCAGACAGCAGGCCACAGCTGCTCTCTGAGGATCTAGGCACTGCCAACATTGAGTAATTACTGCCCTTCCAAAGCCAGCACCTCATCAGCTCGGAGAGAGTAGCTCGACTTATGTGGCTTTTTTTTTTTTTTTGTCTGGCAGAGCCACCTATAAAACCCTGCTGCAGGGTTTCAAGAGCCCCAGCAGCTCAGGTGTGGTTGTTGGACTGCCCGTGCTCTTTCACCTGCTGGTTAAAGCACTTTCTCTCAAGCAGAGTGATCTGGGGTTAAGCCCTAAGCACTTGAGCTTACATCTTGTGCCTTCCAGGATGTCAAAAGTTAGGGCTGGACTGGCTTCAACACAAGTGACAGATGCTCTCTGGTAACCCCTCTCACCTCCCAGAAGAGGAGGAAAAAGGGAATAAGACTTATGGAATGGAAAAGAAAATCAAAATGACTTAATGAAAATAAAAGCCAGTGTTTTCTAAAGAAAACCTGTTTAAAATTATTTGCTGTTACTAAATATTTGTCTTTTTTTCTTTCTTTTCAACTGAATGTTGGGTCTTGGAAAAACAGCCCTTTATATAAGAAGCTACTTGTTGTGTAATAACTGATACAGGGAAGTTGTAGAGAAGAGAAAGACAGGTAAAATACTATTTTTCATGCCCTGTCTCCACCTTGCAGACAAGATTTAATGTACAAAATAGTTGGCTGAGGTTATATTGTTTCTCATCTCCATGGATTTTGCTAGCTTTTTTTTTTTTTTTCTCTTTTTATTCTAATTCTTTTAACTTTATGCTTACCTGGCTTCTTAGGAGACAAACATCTCTTTTCTTCCACTTTGTTTCCCTGTGCTGGCTGTATTGGCAGCATGGCTGTGAAATGAGAATCCTGTTACACAACAGTGACTACTGCAATAGTTATATTAGGCTGTGCTAACCGGCAGAAGATTTAGTATCTTCTCCACACTTTAGGTCAATTAATTTATAAAATGAGAACATCTTGTACAAATACCAAGATAAGTTGAAATTTGAGACTTAAGATCAGTTGCATCCCACGTTTAATTAGGCACATCTAATAAATTACAAATAGTGATTATGGAAGAAAGGAGAGGGAGGGGAAAAAAAGCCACATATTGGGAAGAAAGTTTCCTGCAAGCTACTTAGGAGTAAATGAGCCCTTTCTGTAATTATCTGCCCTTGTCTTTGAAATGAGAGTATCTGGCTACAGCCGTTTTCAAAAACTAAATTAAAACCTGTGAAGAAAAGCCAGTTGTGTTCAGAATGGGGTTTACCAAGACACTTTCGTGTTCTCAAATGGCAGAGCCTGAAATGAAACTTGGGCAGCAGAAATTTCCACGCTGGTTTCTCTCCCCTCTGACCTTTGAGAAGGAGATGGGATTTGTGGGATGGTGAACAAATCCCTGAGGTTTCTGATCTGATAGGTCAGTTATTGAATTCAGAGTGCTAAAGCAGGAGAGAGGCTGCTGTCTGGCAGGCTGTGTCTGGATTTTCTGCTGTTTATGGTGGTGCCTCTTCTGGGCTGTTAACTGGCTGATAAGGTTTAATATCATGGTGAAGAGCACAAGGTCATGAGCAGAGTAGGAAGGAGAGAAAAAGGCAGAGAGTGAAAAGATGACCAAGTATTGTTGCTGGTTTTAATATAGTGTAAAATAATATGGCAGTGAGGTAGAGTGGCTCTTCTGCAAGTTCCCCCTTGCTTGGAGATGCAGGGTTTCCCAGTTCCTGGTGGGAAGAGGACTTAGGAAACATAGCATCCCCCTCCAGGGGGTACCTGGGGCGTGTGATAGATAGGAGAGGGCAGGAGGGGAAAATAAAACACATGGTCTAGAGATTTTAAAAGGTACTACCAGGATTAGAAGCTTAACACCAATTATCAGTTGTGAATAGAGCACCCAAACAAGTTGGAAACTTGGTGTTGCTGAAACGTAAGGATCATGTATTTCTTAGGATTATTTGTTGCCATATAAAGTAGTTGTCTAGATACTTGCTGACCATGGATAGGATTGCTGGGGTGGTGACTTGAGGCAAAACTGCAAGTTCCAGAGGCCTTAGCAAGAAGGTTCCAGTACAATGGATGAAGTCTAAGGAAAAAAATTCAGGTGCTTCTCAGATGAAAGCTGGGGAAGAACTAGAACAAACTACCAAAGGCAGTGAGGTGGATGTACATGTGCTCCTCTAAATCTCTACTGGAAGAAAACTTGGTTGAGAGTTGAATGAGAGCTTTGGGAAGTCTGGACTTTGACAGTGGGCTGGCTGTCTGAAGAAGCAGACACAGTGTTTAGTATCTTCATCACAGGTACATTAAAATCCTTCTCACTGCTGTGCATGTGGGTTGGTTTCTTACTGTGATTTAATGGGTCCTAATTAGCAGGACAGGGCACCAGGATTCTGTTGGAGAACTGAACTGAGCAAAAATGCTCTTTCTGAACCTGCAGATGCTTGGGTCTGTCTGTGCCCCTTGCTGAGTCAGGTTATCACTTTCAAAGGCAAAATTGTGTCAGTCTCTGAAAAAATGATTTGGTTTTGCTTTAAATGGAGATAAATTAATAGAAACCACCCCAGAGTGAACTGAAATCTTGGATGTAAGCTAAATAAGATCTAAAGGAATGCATATTAATCAAGCTGTGACACTGTTCTGACTTGTGCTGCTGTCACTTGTCTGCAGGGAAAGTCATTTTAAGGCCATTCTTACCCCAGTACAGCTGCTTGTCCTAATCCTTGTCAGAATCAAAGGTGTCTTCAATCCTCATCTGATTCTGGAGTTTAATACAAACTCTTTTTTTCTCCACTCTTTATCTTGATACACAGATGTGTGTATAGAACACTTCCAATATTTCGAGCCTTTAACTGATTGTTGCAAAATGCAAAACTTAGAAGCTTGAAAACCTTTGGGTTTTTTTTGCCAGGTAACTCCCAACCTAGTTCTGAAGATGCTGCCCACTTCATGTTCCATCTCAGAGTCACTTTGCTGTGGTCTTTCTCAAATTAGTGAGCTTAGCATCACTAAGCTTTATGAGAAGAGTCTCTATGAGGGCATCAAGAATGATCCTCCCTGCCCTAAACTAACTCAGCCTGTCCCCAGAGTTGAGATGGATTTAGTTTTGCTGCTCTTTCTTCCTGTTTCTCATGCAGTAGCTCAGCATACTGTTATTTTTTTTCCTCTGACAGGAGGCATAAGTGTTAAAATGCTTATGAACATAAGCCAAAGCCATGCATTCGAATACACCCACATTCTAACTGGAAGCTTGCCATCTGGTCCCACCTCTGTGGAAAACCAGTCTCTGGTGCTGTTTTCAGATGGTTTGGGTTGCAGAAGCACTGGAAACATCAAGATATTTTGCTCCCAGAGGGCTCTGGATGCATTTTGGAGAGCTCTGTAGAATTTGTTTTTCACTTTAACCATCTCTAATTCCTACAGCCATCCAAGAACTTCCTTGATCTTTTATCATGGATGTACCTGCATTAATAACCCTGCACAGAGCTCCTGTGACGTGGAGGTTCTATCAGAACCGGCTGTTTAAGTGGTTTTCATTTGATTAAATATGTAATGGTTTATTTGGCAAACTTCACAGAATCTGCAATTCCATTTCTGTTCAATTTGCTGGTTTTGTGTTTTTTAGGAAAGGGCTGAAATCAAGAAAAATGCTGAATGGTTACTGACGGTGCTGCCTTGAATGTTAAGAGAAATAAAGTGTGATAGAAAGGTGGTGCTGCTTAAAGATGCTGTGCTGGCGCTGGCTGGAATATTTTAAGATTTGTTTTCATCTAGCAGGAGTTGGGTTGAAGGCTGGATTCAAGAGATAAAATGACATCGAGAGCTCGGTTCTGCTGTTCCTGTGAGTCCTGCATGCAAATCACCATGTAGACTTCACCACGTGAATGATAGCAAGCTGCTTGTAAATGCACATTCTTTATAAGCAAAAAAAGTTAGCCAAGATTTGCATTTAACTGGCTGATGGGAAGCAAGGTTTGCAGAAGATTAGCAGCGGGCAATACAGCTTCAGAGTGAGGAGGAACCCAGAGACTGTTGTGTAACTGTCTTAAGTGCTCACTGAATTTGTTTATAGGTCTCTTTTAATCATTCTTCATCTCATCACTGCAGAACAAATTGTAACCAGAAACTGGGTAGAGAAGAAAGTGCTGAGAAGGGAAAGGCTGGATGAGCTGGTGGGGGATCTGCATCCAGGGTAGGAGTAAAGCAGGTGGAATGGGGAACAAAAAGGGGAGGGCCACTCTAGCAGCAGCATCAATGGCCCAGAGCTGCACAGGCTCTGCCCTCTCCCCTGCCCAGCACTGTGGCCCCATCTGTGCTGTTCACCAGCTGTCCCTGGCTGTGCTCAGCTGGGGGTGTGGGTGCTGAAGTGAAGCAGGGATGACAGCAGTTTGTCCCCTCTATGGCTCTTCAGGCACATTCCTTGTCTGGGTATCTCTTCATAAGCATGGCTTTCAGTGGATAAACTCTGGAGCTGACTGCTTTTGACAAAGGTGATCCCTGGTGCAGTCCCAGGTACTAATAAGGGCAGGTTGTGTTGGTAGAACCTGGCTGCTTTAATACCCTCAAGGTATGGCTGGGGCAGCTGACACTGCCCCCTGAAGCAGCCAAAAGCAGCACCCTGCCTCAGGCCTTCCTTCTTCAGCTGGGTGGGGATGCTGGTGGAGAGACAGTGTCCTGGGAGATCACGAAGGGGGCATGAGCATAGTTTTCAGATGATGGTGGCAACTGGAAGCAAACATGCAGGATTTCCAGCAAAGCTGCTTAACAATGAGGCCAACGAGCTGGACATTTGGGTTTCATTAGTGTTCTGAACTTGTAGGTGTTTTTACCTTTCCATCTGGTGCTTGGTTTTCTAGTCATCCAGAAAAAACATTCCTCCCACACCAGTTTAATAGCAGGAAAATGTAATATGAACAATACAACAAAATTCCCTGTCTATTCAGTTACAAAATCCAGTAACAACCACCCTAATCAAAAGAATCCCACTGGAAAAAATGTGAATACAGGTTTTCACTCAAAGCTTTTGCTCACACTGGTAGGTAAACCCCTGTGGTGGGAAGAAGTTAAGGCTGACATGCTAGTGATCATTTAAAAGCAAAAGAATCACAACAGGAGATATTAGTTATCCCCCAAACAAGTGCTACATATCAGAAAATAATTGATTGTTAAAGGAAATCTTAATACTTCAAAAAGTGGAAATGAAATATTAGAAACCCAAATAATGCAGGGAGTTACAGTGCTGCTCAGTAACAAAAATAAAAATAATTAGTATTTATGGTATCAGATTAAAACAAAAATAAAAGATGACCCTTTTATATCCCTTTTCTTCCCTCCTTGGAATAAAATGCTTGATTTAAGGGAAGTTGCTATATTCATGAGCAGTGAGCATGGTTGTTTTTAAGCCATGTGTTAGATATGTCTGAGTTAGTGCCCAGTGTGTGTGCTCTATGCAGATTTGTACTCTGCTTTGCTTTGAACATGATGTGTTTGTGCATTAAGCCTCAGCAAGAAACAATGTTGACAATTTACTGATGTGCAATGTCAAAATCAGTGGATTAATGAGGGACTAAGTGGCTCAGGCAATTGGTGCAGCTACATCAGAAAGTTTCAGAGATGGATTTGCCAATATATTGAATGCCAAGAAGTCCTCCAGTGTCCAATTCCTCAGCTAATAAGCAACTTCGGATCCTTTAGCAGGCAATCACAACTGGCCCAAGAAGACCAGCCAGGCAACAGTGTCTGGGTAGGTGTTTGCAACCACATGCATTCCACCAGGCTGCAGGGGGATTGACTTGATTGACTTTCAATCAAAAGACTGGCTAATTTTCCTGAGGAAAAGCCTGAATGTGCATGGGACTGTTCTGTGCACTGCTGCCTTGGGAAATTTCTGTTCTGAATACAAGAAAAACTAGTTTTCATATATGTTAATTTTGTGTTTGATTTTTTCCCCTCCCTGCCCATGAGCATCAGAAGGGGTAGGTGCTTTCTGATGATGTTTATAAAAGTTTCTTATGTATTAGAGCCCCTCAGGTGTGTCCTGGACTGGAAGATTCTGAGCTCCTTCCAGTCCTGAATAATTCTGTACTCTGAAATAATATTAATGGTATTCTAATTTTGATGATGTGGAAGATGAGAAGTCTCTGTTTGTTTGGGATGTGAAAAAAGCCAACACCTGCTACATTTCTTTAAATTAATTAATCTGGAGTAATTAAACTCAATTTAACTAATAGTTTTACTTGTACAATCTGAGAGTAAGTAAGTAACTGTCCTCCCTGACATGTGTGCTTTGCTTCTCATACCCCAAAAAGTTCAGATCCCTGTTAAAATAGGGAGTGAGGAAGCTAATGCACAATTTCCTTGAGCTGTGTGGGCTTTGTTTAGGGTATGAGAAATACCAGCATATTTTGTAATGTTTTATTTTTTCAGGCCAACGAGTTGATTTAGATCTTGAAAATCTATCTGCTTTCCCAACACAGAGCACAATGCCATTTCCCCCCTCCAATCCAACACGCAGTGCTGAAAAATAAACACATTCTGCATCTTGGCAATGGTTGTGAACTGCTTCCATTTATTAAGTCCCCCGAGGCCTCTGTTGAAACAGAAGTGGACAGAAATGACAGGTGAGCATTTCCCTAAACTGGCAAATAATTGCCTAATTTGTAGCAGGGGAATGGTGACTACCTGACAATTATGATTTAGTAGAGAATGAGGCTTTCTGGTATTTATTATTTGTATTATTCCAGAGGACAGGAGAAACACATTCCCCTCATCCCTTTTCTTCCCTCCTCCATGCTCTGCAGGCGTTGGGATGTGGGCCAGGCTCTACTGCCTGGGGAGCTGTGTGTGCTCTGGGCAGGGAGCAGGAGGCAGCACCAAACCGTTTCTGTCCTGATGCTTTTGGCCTCTGCCTTGGGCTTTAATTTGTTTCTGATACTGTTTTGCAGATAGAGGAGTAAATAGGAGCTGGAGTAAGTTTCTTTTGGAAAATATTGGAGGAATCTGTGCCCTGGCAGCTGTTGAGGCAAGTGCAGAGGTTTGCACTTCAACCTGCTGAGCTTTGGGGAGATGGAAGCTCTTGGCAGGAACTTCTCTGGAGACATTCAAGACCTGCCTGGATCTATTCCTGGGTGACTTGGTCTAGGTGACCCTGCTCTGGCGGGGGGGGTGGACTAGATGATCTTCTAGGGCCCTCCCAACCCCTGACTCTGGTTTGTTGTGAGCCAATGCTGTATAGTCCTGCAGCAGGCTCTGAGAAACTGCTAAATTTGGATTAGGTTTTCAAGGTTTTTTTTTAGATTGTTTTCCAGTGTTGGAGTGCTTCACTCCTTTCTCTGAAGCCACAAAAGCTGGAAGGATTCTTAAAACCAACTCTGAAACTTGAGAATCTCTCAGGAGCTTGATCTTGAGGAAGAACAACCAAGGTTCCAAGTTAGTATCACTGTACAACATACAAGCATCTCATCGTGCAGTGCCAAACCAATTAATTGTCTTTGGTCAGGGAATAATGTAACATTATCTGAAATCCAGAGTGAGTTAGACTATCCAAACTCTAAAAAAAAATAAAATAAAAGAAGAAACAACCTCCCCCTGATTTAGCTGTCAGAGGCAGCTTCTAGCTTCCACACCCTCCAGTTTCTTACAGGATACATCCCTCTGCATTTCAATTACAGTATATATGTCAAGGAAAAGCCTATAACCAAGCCATTTAAAATATTTTTATATTTAATATAGAAATAGTGTGTTCCATAAAAGCAGTTAGAGGATACTTTGTCAGCCTGTGACAAGGAGAAAGGGACGACAATCAGTGCATTCCAGGAAGCAGAAAATTTTTAATTAAAAATGCCAGGCTAATTTGTTTCACTCTGAGCCACAGCTATTGTGCTACTGGGCTGTTGTGCAGTCTTGTCAGCTGTTAGTCTGAATATAAATAACTGTAATTTTCACACTTGTTTCTTCCCACACTTTGTAAAAGCGGTTGGTTACAACATGAAATTATTTCTTATCTGCCGAGCAGGTTTTAATACCAAAAGTTCTCAACAATTTTGTCTTCTATTAAAAACAATAAATGGACTTGGTGGCCCCCAGGAGTCCTGTTTTCAAGCGTGCTGTAGCTATTTGTCAGGGAGCTGGAGCAGTGCTGTCTGAAGCTGGCTTCTCCCAGGCAGAGCTGCTGCAGTGTCAGGGCTGTGTGGGATGCTGGCCCCTCAGCACAGGCAGGGCAGCAGCTGCAGAGGGACAGAGGGTTGCTGGTGTGGGCAAGTTTCCCTCTGAAAACACTCCCACCATGGTTTCTGACTGCTCTGGGAGAACAAGGGTGGAACCAAAGCTGCAGCTCTTCATGCTCCAGCAAGTTTCTGCCTGTATTGAAGGCGAGTGGTGTGGTGTTGCTATTCTGCTAAACCTGTCTTTGAATGCCTTTCCTGTGGCTGGAAGGAGTGTGGAGCCCTAAAGACAAAGATACTGGGTGGGACCAAGGTGCTGTCTGGAACAGGGACCCACCTAGACCTGTGCTTGCAGCTGAGTGTGGCAGTGGGGGGAGCAGGGCCCCTGTCCTGTGTTGGGCTGCCAGTCTGCAGCAGTCTGGGGCTTGTGCATGCAGATGTGTGTTGTGTAGGGTTTGTACCTGAGCTAAGACACTTGTCTGAATCTGGAAGATGATTCCTGGTACTGAGAGACCTGCAGAGATTTCATTAGGCTTTCTTCAAGCCTCTCCTGTACCCACAAGGGTGGAGTCCTGGGAGGACTTTGCTCTGTGGTGCTGTTTGAGGGGCTGGGGGTAGTGAACACACTCCTGTGTGTAGCCCCCTGGCCTGGGGACATTTGCAGGTCACTTAGGGGTCTCTTCACTGCTCTCTTGGGCTCCTTTTCCAAGTGTTTGGTCAGGCTGTTGGATCCTCAGTGCTGGCTTTCTGCCTGGGGTGTGGGAAGAACATAGGACCAGGAACAGTGTAATTCTCCAGCTGGTGATAGTAGAAAAGCTTTCCCAAGGTATCTGTACACTGGTGTTTCTGGGAGTTCTGGATTCATTAACCAGCTGACCAAAGCAGCAATGCACCTCTTGAAGTACACTGATTTCAGAAGGTTTAAAATTCTGCTATTTTGGGAGCTACAGCTGCTTTTTGTATCTCCATGAGTCATGGGAGGCTGGTAATTGGGTTCCCAAGTAAAGGTTTTCAGGCACAAAGCAAGGAAGAGCAGGTACTATTGTATCTGATGTGTGGAAATCTTCAGAGTAACAGGTTGAACTTTTCCAAGTTGAAAGAATTTTTATTTGGTGCCTGAGTACAATGACAGAAAAACTTTTCACAATAGCCCATGTAATGCCTGAACTGGACACCACTGAAAACCCCAAAGTTGGGTTCAAGTTTTTCCCAATTATTTGTGGAACTGAGTGGATGTTTGCACTTGAAAAGCAAGAGAAAACTGAGCAGCCTGGTCCTTGTCCAGAGTGTTCTTGGTGACAGTGTCTAATTCTAAGGAAATAAGGGGGTTACTTTAAAAGGAAAAATAAAAGGAGGGGATTTAATGTATATTCTCTTAAAACATTGATAATTTGACTCTGCGTGTTTTCTTAATCTGCCATGAATGTTAAAAATGTGCTTTTCCATAACACAGTGAAATTGCTGTTCTCTGTAATACCCACTTTGTTATCCTTTCTGTGCTAGGAGTCATGGATGAAATGTTTTGGCCATCCTTTCTTCAGAAATCTTGTTGTTTCTGTTTCTTTTCATTCCCCACTGCCATTCTTTTTGCATCACTGGGTTCTAAACTGTCTCTCTGATTGTGTTTTCAGGAAACTTTCTGGTTTTCTGATTACTCCTGGGATGTTAATTTGATCCCCAAGATGGTTGCTAATGACTTAGAATGAGGCCACACTTCAGAGGCTTGCAAAGGCTGTTTTGAGAAGTGTCCTCAGTTTCTCTTTCAATATAGTAGCCCTGGCAGGAGGTGTAGGGAAGGCAGACTCAGTTCTTGGATGTGCTTACTGTTGGTTGCTGGGACCATCTGTGTGGCCATTGACCGGGTGTGTTTTTGTGCAGGGCAGAGGCCTTGGCTTTTCCCAGACAGCAAAAGACATGCTCTGAAGATCAGTTGCTAATTTATCATCCCAGATAGCCTGGTCTTGAGGAAACTGCTGGTTTTAATGAAGTTTCTTAGGTGTTTGTCCAAGAACTTTCTTAAAACAGCAACGTGATATGTTTGGCAGAAATGAAAGGGCTTAATAGAGGAAGGAGTTAAACCAGTAAAAATCAAAATGAAAGAAAAACCACCCCAAAGCAAAACAAACTCCCAATTCCTGCCCATCTTGTGACACCAGCATGGTCACTCCTGTAGAGCTTGTGCTGTAGCTGAGTCCTTTCAAACCCTGGGCTGGGGGATCTGGCAGGTTTTCTACAGCAGCTCTGAAGATGTCCCTGCAGTAGGGCCAGCCTGAGGTCAGAGGTATTGGCTCAGCTTTATAGACATGATGCTGAGGTGAATGGCCCAGCTCAAGGTCACCCAACAGGCCAGCAGCAGATGTAGGAGCAGAACCCCCACCTCCTGTGCTGCCTCTGGGGTCTGTCTGTCTGTCAGGTCCTGCTGCTGCAACTTCTGTTGAACACAAATTACAAGCAACTGTAAATGTTGATGTTTGGCTGGAGCTTCAACATCCTTTTTTTGCTGCAAAGTCATGGTTGGGCTTCGCTAGAAGAGACCACCAGGCACATTTGTGTATATCTATATATCTATGTATCTATATCTATATATTTATTTTTTTTTTAAGAGATGCTTCAAAAAGCTGATGTTGCTGATTGTAAAGTAGAAATATGTTAGATGAGAGGAATGGGATGTGATCCTGAAGAGCATGAGTCCCCTTAATGCCTGTGGCAACCATGAGATACCAGAAGAATGAGTTCCAGTCGTGGCTCCCATCATGCTGGTGATGCTCAGCCTTAGTCTGCAGCAGGTCCCCCTGAAGGCATCCCGTGTAAGGGGCAAAGTGGGATGCAGCCCAGGTTTGCCAGGCCGTACCAGTGTGATGCAGGGAGCCCCTGGGCTCCAGGAGATGTGCATTCACATTTTCAGCCCCAGCATGTCACTCTGCCAGCAGAGCCCTGGGAAGCCCTGCTGCCGGTGGTGGCTGCAGCCCCTGCAGCATGGGGGGCTCTGGCAGGGAGCTGGGGCAGCCAGGGTTGCTGCCCCCAGAGCTCCTTTACTCCAGCAAATGAGGGCAAAGAGATGGGGTAATTGAAAGGTATCGGGAAATCTCCACCCTGCAAGGAGCTCTGGCAGATGTAATGACAGAGAATGCTGAGAAATCTCCTTGGTTCAGCTTAACAACCTGCGCTCAGGTGCCCCCGTGCTGTAGAGAGCTGTAAGGCTTTGCAAAGCTTCTGGTGATGTTTTCTTTCCTCATTTGAGTGTCCCCATCGTCTTGTGTGCTGCACCCCCCCTGAGCTGCTGCCCTCCCCGGGCTGTGCCCAGCGAGCCCTCAGCCTGACAGAGCTGGTGTTGCCCAGAAGAAAAAGAAAACGTGTGTTCCCTGCATGAAGAATAAGTAAAGACGCTTGTAGTTAGTGAGCTGCATTTGCAATCTGCCTCTGGAATAACCACTCAGAAATGATGGTGCATTTCAGATGGTTTCTAAGAATGGATGCTTTGTGCTGGGACTTTTCAGGGGCAGTGTATATAAAATTTCACAACCTGTTCTTATTTAGTTATAAGTCACGTTTACTTCAAAGCTCCCTGGATATTGAGTTAATGGCCTTTTTACTAATACAGTGGCATCTCTGTATAAATCAGAAGGTTTATGGCCTTGACTCGTGCTCTTTATATTTTCCATCCATCTAAGCAACCCACAATTATTGCTAGATAAGTATCTGGATGTTTTTCCTGTCAAATGTGTGTTCTCACAAAATACTGCCTGACAGGAGAGCTGCTCCAGTGCCTTCCCATTCTTGCTCTAGATCCACAACCCTGGAAGTACTACAGCCCTTCTTCTTCCTCCCTCACTCTTCCTCTCCCAACCCATAAAGCACACTCAGGTTGTTTTTGAGCATGGATGGTACCTTGTGATGCAGCAAAGCCCTGTGAATCAGGGGGTGTTTATGAGTTTGGAACCCAGTTGCCTGCAAACTGCCTTTGAGCCTGGCTTGGGGTGGGGACATGATGATGACTGTGCAGTGGCTGAGGTAAGAACATGGAAATCTTGACATTTTATTTCTATAGTTTGTTCTGCCCGTGGTAGATGCCATGGTACACCCAGCCTGACCTCAGGCCCAGCTCTATGAAGTCAGTAGTTGGTTAGAGCAGCACTTGCACTGATGTCCTTGGTGGACCAGAGATCCAGGAGCTGTGTGTTGACAGAAGTGCTTGTTCATTGATTTTGGTAAAATGTAAAGAAATAACATCCTGGAAAAGTTTTGATTGCCTTGGCTTTTGCTAAAGCTTGTTGTAAACCCAGAATTTGGGGTTTAATTTAGCTTGGCAGCGTGTGCCTAACTTCTCCCCTTTCCATAGCTGTCAAAAAGCCCTTTATTTATTAGTGCCTACAGTGTAGCTGTTTCTGCACTTGAGATTTAAAACATGATCTTTAAAAGTGGCAACCAATATAACACTGGGTGTCAGCAGCACATCCATCATGTCAGAGCACTGTTTAGGAAGACAAAAGCAATGAGATATTGTTATAGCAATATTTACATTTCTCCTTTCTCATACTTCATTTCTATGAAATCCAGGGCTGTTTAGTGTCTGTCTGCAGCTCGGCTTCCTGCAGGTGGAAGAAGGTGCTGTGTTGAAATTACATCAAGGTGCTGAGCTCCTCAAGGACATTGATTTTCTGCAAAAGGAAATTTTGCAGGTTTTATCTTGACAAGAGCTGAAGGGATTTTTTTTTAAATCTTTTTTTTTTTCTTATAAAGTCTGAAAGAATTTAAAAGTAAAAAAAAAAAAGTCCTTTAACAATGTGAAATCCTTTTCCAAATCAGTTTTCATTTCAATCTTTGACTAGGATTTTGTATTTCTCTGATGTATCTCTTCAGTTTATTGAGGATCTCTGTAGATCTTGTTTTTTCTCCCTGTGCAATACCAAAGCCCAGGGCAGGATTTCTCCCCTTTGCTGTGAAACTGGACTTCTTATTCAGAGGAGCCATCTGGTGAGTCATTCCTTCATTCTTCCATTGGAAATCAATGTCTTATTATTTTTTTTTCTGGCATATTTCCTTCTACCAGGATATGGGATAAAAAGGGTGATAATGTTCTTTCTCTGTCACAGATCTGTAGTTCTCAAAGGGAAGTTCCCTTGGAGATGGATGAATTACAGGTAATGACTTTGTTTGCTAGTCCTTTAATGCAGCAATAGCTGCATTTACTGGAGCTCTTTTAAAAACTCTGATGGATGTGGTTTTCTTTTTGTCCATCAAAGACCAAACCTAAATCTCATCAAAGTCGGTGGGAAACTGCTGACTTCTTCAGGCTTGCATTAGAGCTCTAAGCACTGCACAATGCTCCAAGGAAGAGCTTCTATCTCAACACCTTTCTTCTGAGTGTCTGTAATGGTTTTGCTCTGTTAGCAGACAAACAGCATTATGGACACCCTCGTGCTCCCTGGAAAGGCTTCTTGTGATGGAGCTGCAGTCACCACCAAACATGGCCCAGCTCAGTGCCACGGGCCAGCTGGTGCCCAGCAGAGG
Source organism: Ceyx cyanopectus (assembly GCA_013401355.1). Lineage (NCBI taxonomy): Eukaryota > Metazoa > Chordata > Aves > Coraciiformes > Alcedinidae > Ceyx > Ceyx cyanopectus. Next base: position 19,575 of record VYZU01029699.1, on the reverse strand, counting down.
CCTTGGTGCAAGCAGGCAGAGGTGCTGATGGTGCAGTGCTCTCTTTCCAGGTACTTGCTGCTTTCACAGCAAATTTGACACGAATTCTTGGATCCTGGGAAGGGTGAAGTGGTTTCTGCTCTGACTTGATTGTTCTGACTTTACAGTGAACAAGCAGCCTGCATGGGGCAGCTGCAAAGCCTTGCAGGGACCTCCTGGCCCAGGCATCCATCTTCCCTGAGATTTGTTGGTGTTCCCCTGAGTTTCACCAGCCCCTAAACTATGCTTCTGCTCCTCAGGTTGTGCTTTATGGCTGCCAGATGAATGTGGGAAGGTTAAGAAGTGCACCCTATTGTCTCTGGGTGCCGTGGGTAATCTGGGAGCTGGCTACTGAAAACCAGTTGCTGTACCTTGGGCTGCTGGGTGAGCACATGGCCTGGGACACACTGACAAGTGGCAGGTTTTGCAGGGAGAAGGCTGCTCAGACCCAGAATTCTTCCAATGGAACAAAGGTTAAAAAGAGTATAAAAACAATAAGGTGCTTCATTAAACGTGCTAAATAAGGAGGTCTCTCCTTTGCCCTCTCTGTCTCATTTTCCAAGGGTACTTAACTCTATTTTCAGGAGCTGGCAGCCCCTGTGGTGTTCTCCAGAGGAGAAGGGATCTGTTGGTAAAGGAGGTTGTTGGGACTGCCAGTGCCAACCTCTTTCCTCCATCCTCCCTCTCCCCTCTCTCTGTACCCACCCCTGTGCCCGTGGCTGGGTGTAGCACAGCAATGCATTTCTGTCCATCCTTTCTCATCTGCTCTTCAACATTTCATGAGTGCTTTTAATTTGTTATTACATTGACTGAAACATCTGGACCTGCAGCTGTTCTTATGTCTTCCTGAATATTTAAAACAGAGTAGTTTGTCTTCAAATGTTGGTTGCTAAGTAAGGTGCAAATGCTGGTGAAGGTGTCTAAAGTTCAGTTTGCTGTGAGGCACGCTCTCCAGAAGGGTTTATGAGGTTAGAGCTGCCAGCAGAATTTGGCAACACCTTCAGAGATAAACTTCCCATTTAATGTCTCTGATTTGTTAAGGACCAGCTTCCAAGGAAGGATAAACAAAGTCTTATGAGGATTTATTATTATTATTTTTAAATCTGGGCTTCCCAGCTCTGCATAGACCTCCTCTTCCTCTCCTCATGGTATTTAATCTCACTTCAAATAGCCTTTAAGTGAATGAAAGCTGTTTGTACCATTCAGTGGCAGATGAAGGGCTCTCCCCAGACCTGAGGAAGAAGTCTGTCATCAATATTTTGCCCTTTTTAAAAAGGAAATTACAGCTCTCTTCTCAGCATGCCTTTTTTTCTTTTTTTTTTTTTTTGTCTTCTAGAGAATAGGAGCCATGGTACAGGGAAGCTAACTGGATATTTACTGTGTCAGTTGTCCTTCCCTCATTCGACCCAGGTTGTAAGCTGTTACTCCCTGTGCCAGGGGAGGGTTAGGTTGGATATTAGAAAAAATTTACTCCTTAAGAGGATTATTGAGCCCTGGCCCAGGCTGCCCAGGGAAATGGGGGAGGCCCTATCCCTGGAGGGGTTAAAAGCTGTGGAGATGTGGGGTTGAGGTTTAGCCATGACCTGGTAGAGCTGGGTTAACAGTTGGACTTGATGACCTTGAAGGTCTTTTCCAGCCAAAAAAATTCTCTGATTGTTTTGCTATTTTAATAGATGTTGAAGCTGTCTGGTTATCAGTGCAAACTCTGAGGTGAAATTCAGGGTGGTAACATCTTAAGCACTTAAGCTTTACTTAACCCACTGGAATGGGATTAGGGCCAGTGGAATTGGAACCACTTGGAATGCTCCTGAGTGGTTCCCAAGTTCCAGGTGGTTTCCTCAGTTGTATGTTTGTGTAATAGAGATGGAACTTCACCTTTAATTACTTTTCTAGTAGCACATGGTGATTTTTGGTTGGCTAATCTCAGTCATTTAATCTGTCACGGTGTCTGACATCCACATTTTGTTCTTTAAGGACAACTTGTCTGTACAGAACAGGGAAATTGCTTTACTTTTTTTTTTTTTTCTTCCTTTTAATTTTTTACTTTTGGTAGCTGATATTTGTCCAGATAATATTTGTGAGCACCTTGTAATTGTTGCGTTTTGGATTTACCCCTCTGTCTTGGTGGATCTGGATCTCCAGACTGTAGGAGGTGGCAGGAGAAACACTGGGATACGTGGGCAGGTGGAAGAAGTGAGGGAGTACTTTCAGAATGAGCTTTTAAAGGTAAACTGCTTTCAAGGAGAATTTCATTAAAGCATTTATTTTTTTTTAACACAAGTGCCTGGAAAACCATTTGTTTTGATCTGTGGGACCTTATTTAGATTAACAGTTACCCTAAAACCGTAATAACCATTATAAAAATATTTGTGATCGTTCCCAGCCTAAGAGTTGGGGAATAATTGGATTTGCCTGGGCTGCTGTTAGTCAAGTGCTCACTTCCAACCCCCCGGGAGCAGGAGCTTTTAATTGGGCCTCAGCTGCTGTGGTGGAGCCCCCAGGTCCCTGTGGCTGCAGGAGCAGGAGGGAGCTGGAGTTTGCAGATGGATTAGCTGTCACTGGGCCACTTAATGATTTTCTCTTTCCTGCTATTTCCCTGCATTTGTAGTGCTGGGAAAGAGCTGCTCAGGTAAAAAGCCAAAGTGCAGTCGTGTTTTAGCAAGGGGAGAGCCTGGGCCTTTGAACATTCAATGTTTCTTCTCAATGAGCAGACATCCAGGCTGGGAATAAGGATCTCAAATAGCAAGTTCTGGCCCTGGGAAGCCTTTCTTGAGGCAGGTTGTAGATCTCTAAAGTCAGATCGTGCTACAGCTGCTGATGCAACCTGATTATATCAGTGTGAATGGAACTGCCAAAATACTATTAAAGAAACTGTTTTTATTCTGTGTCTTCCAGGCAGGATACAATTGTTCATGTCACCACCACCCTTTTTATTTTCTTGGTGGCCAATGATTTGATGTACTCTTTGGAAAACATATGTGCTGATTCCCTCGGTGCTGACTGATGATGTGATAGGGAAGTGCCAAATGTTTTAGCAATAAAGCAGATCCTGTGCCATGTGCTGTATGTGGTCAGCATCTCAGCCTCTGGTCCCTGGTTACCAGTGGGTATCTGGAGAGGGTTACTGCTGGCTGCCATTTGCCACAGCTGCATTTAGCAGAGGGATGTGGGGCACTACTTTGGTTCTGCTGCTGTGCCTGGTGTGGGGCAAGGAAAGCTCAGGGCAGAATCCCAAAAGTTAGTTTTTATTAATTGATTATAGACAGGAAATTTCAGAATTTGCAAATCCTAGCTGCTTTTTTACTTCAAAAGAATTGCAAATTAAACTGAACTAGACTGGGGGGGAGGGTGGGGAAGGTAAAGAGACTATATTCTTGGAACCTGTTGGAGAAAGAGCCAAGGTGTCCAGGCTGGGTTTATTATGTACCACAATCCAGATTACACAGTGACTCATTTTTTTTCATAAACTTTGTCAATAGCATTTAGTGCTTGGATATTACCATTTAATTTGTGAATTTACTTTGCTTTAGTAAAGCCCAGTAACTTTAGGCATTGATGAATGTTTTAGGAATATATTGAAATGACTATTTATAAAGAAAAATGCATATTTTAGATTTGAGGTATTTTAAATAAAATCAGATTCTCTTATTAATTGTTGGTTGTAGGGGTGCAGCCCATGATCAGCAAGTACCAGTCCTGATTTGCTCAGATCCAAAGCATCAAATTGCCTTGATCTCCTAACCTGGGGCACTTATGCATATAAAATAATCAGGTGCCCTGGTGCTCTGCTGTGCAGCACAGGTGATATTTACTGACACTGGCTTTTGGGGGTACCCTGGAAGTAGCTGTTGGCTGGGTCACAAGGCAGAGCAAGTGTCTGGTGAGCTCATCAGCCACGCAAAGGGGTGATGTTGGGGAATCTGAGACAGGCTCCTCTTGGAGGTGCTCCATGGAAGGGCGAGAGGCTGCTTGGGAGACACTTCCCAAGGGCCATTTCAGCTGGAATTATTAGTTCAGTCTGGTTCTCCTTGCAGTGGTTTTGGATTATCCTTCTGCTGCTCCCATCTGGGTTTGCAACGGGCTGATGATGCTGGGCCCTGCCACCCTGTCACTCCAAATTTCTGTGGGGGCAACTAGCACAAATTCCCTATTTTTCAGCCTTCCTCTTTTGGTAAGTTGTGCATTCTGCCTGCGTGCTGCCAAATACTACTGGAAGTATCGTTAATCCATAAGGATTTATTTAAAGTCCTTCTCTCTGAGGCCTGGAGGAAATTTTCTCATCGTTTACCCAGCTGAATGTATAATAAGCACTTCTATCACTTACTGAATTCCTGGTGATACGCAGCTCCCCACGGGTTGGTGAATATTGTTGCACATCAGCTTCCTTTGTGAATGGCTTTGTATTGACTGTCACTTCTGCTTCTGCTGGGCTCGTTTAAGAGCTTGCACAGATAATGGCATTTGGCCCAGAGGAAAGATGCCTCAAAGAGTGATGGGGATTTCTTTAATGAGGATCATTATTATTTGTAATGCACTGACCTGGTGGTGAATCAGGTTGCTATTGTGTCCTATAAAACCACAGGGCAAAAGCAGTCTTAGTTTTAAAGAAAGTCCAACTGAAGCTTAGGTTAAATGTTAACAGAGCTGCCTATCACAGGAACAAAGCATGTTAATGAAATAACTTTTGAGGGACAGGAAGGAAAACAATTGGTCATGATTTAATTAAAGAAGCAAAGAAATTGGCTGTTCTGGAGCTAAGGCTGGTTGTGTGCACTGATGTTTTTGTCTTGTACAGAAGCCACATTTGACCTTTCGATAAAATACAGTATCCTGTGGAAGAGAAAATGTCTCATTAAAAGTGAAAGTGATAGATAGCATCTATTAATCAATGCTATGGAAATTCTTTAGGCCTCAGACCTGATGTTTAGATGCATCTCTTGGGAATCAATATTGTTTCCAAATAACTAAAACAAAATCAATGGGAGACATGGATTTAATTTTGGTTACAAATCATTAGTTTCCAGTGTTTCTGAACCTTAAAGTGCAAGCAAAATCTTTATAAAATTGCCTTTTAAAGACTAAGCAGTCGGGAGACCTTGACATGTTATGTCATTTGAGATACAGCAAGCATCTAATTCATTAAGAGCTGCTCTTGTGGTCTTGTGATGCATTGTCATTGCAAATAAGCTGCAGGCAGGATTCTGGTTGCAAACACTCCATCAGTGCCTTGGACGTGTCTGGTATGAAGGAAAATTTCAGACATTTTCCCCATACTGCTTCCTGCATCTTCTCATCCTTCTACTACTCTTTGGAGTGTGCTCTTGTAGAAAATGCTGCTATAAAGCACCAGGTTGTCAGCCTCGTGTCAGCTGCTGTTCCCTTTTCCCTGCCACCCCTTTCTTGTATCAATCTTCCCCCAAAATGTTGCATCACACCTGGTAATCTTAAAACCAACTAGAGTTGTGAAAGTATTACTAAGAGTTTGGTTTTGCTTCTGCTGTGGCTTGCAGGAGATAGTTTGTTGTGGTGGTTTTCTTAGGAACAAACACGAAATACCTTGAGCAGTAGGGATGTGAAAAAGCCAAAGGAGTGACAAGAACCTGCTGACTGGACAACAGTTAAAGCCTAAAGAAAACAAAGTAAGAGGGTGAGGAGAGCACAAATTTCTCTCCAGGCAGTAAGTTATTTCTCAGAGACAGAAATGGGAGCTGTTTGTCACACAATGAGAAGTGAATTCTAGGATGCTGTCTGTAGGGCACTGCAGCATCACAGCCACCCTCCAGCATCACAGCCACCCTCCAGAGTGGTTTCATTGGCTAATGATGCTGGAAGGTTGGCACCCCACCTCCCCAGTTAAGCACCTGACCTATACTACTCAGGTGCTGAGGAAAGAATGGGTCTATTGTGAAGCTGTATCCTCATTAGCTGTAACTTGCAGAACATTCATCCTCCTCCCCATCACAAAAAGCCTAATCAGTGTCCTTGGGTTTCTTCTGTTTGATGATTCATAGAGACAAGAAGACATTTGCTGTTTTCTCAGTGTTGTGTCATTTCTGAAATTACATTTGTTTGAAAATAAACCAGGGGAAAAGAATTTAAACTGGGTGACAGAACGTTTGGTCTTCTGCTATGGAAGGTCAAGTGTGCTTAATACAGACCTGAATCTTAAAGGGTAAAGGAATTTTCTTGTTCATATTTACATGTCATTTTGTTCTTTGCTGTTTTCAAGATCTGAATCCTCCCTACTCCATGGTAGTGTTTTCCAGTGAAGCTCAGAAAAAAGGGGGGAAAAAAGCTCCAAACAACTTAAGTTTAACTCCTGGCTGTTCTGTGCTGGTGTGTTAAAAGTGCAATTACCAGAAACCCAGGTTTAACACTGTGAGTAACAGAGCCTTGCAGCAGGAATGAAACATCAATAAATCTGTAGCTTTCAGGAGGAGAGGCTGCTGCAAGAAAGTAGAGTCAAAGCAGCCCAGGTTGGAGTTGAGTGACTATAGCAGTGAGTATTTGCACATATTCTTGTGAATAAAACCTGCTGATTTGATTTGCTGATATTGCATTTCATTCTAATTACTCATTTGCAAACATCTGGTTGAGCTAATTCTTATTCAGAAGAACAGAACACAGAAGACAAAAGCACTATGGATACTTGCATGGATTTCTGAGGTATTCCCACTAGAAGTGACTTAGTCCTTCTGAAAAGGTTATTTTCTTTTGGTTTTCTTTTAATTTGCACAAAAGACTATTAAAAAATTACACGTGTAATGAGGGAGCTCTTGAAAATCACAACCTGTTCTGTGCAGCGTTCATGAGTTAAGGGGAGAGTTCTGGTGCATGGAACGTGGAAGGGAAGAAGTGACAGGTGTGACTGTCACAGAGTGACAGGTATGAATAACACCCAGCTCCTAGTTTATGAAGAGATGGCCTGGGGATGTTCCTGCTTTTGGTTTAGTTAAAGACTAACCCAAAGTGTGTAAAAGTTAACTGTTTAATTGCAAACCTTGGGTGCCAATGTATGCTGTCACCTGTTAATATAATATGGCTTGTGACACAACAAATCCAGCCTCTCTCCAGCTGCAGCTCCTGGCCACACAGGAGAATCCCCCAGGGGTGTGGTTTGCAGCATCAACCTACAGAGGCTTTGTCCCTCCAGAGTTTTGGTGCTTTAAGTGATGGGCTTTGTGCTGGTACAAGTTTTTGTCTCTCCACCATCCCAGTTTTATACCAAATGAAATAGTGTTTGCCCTTCCTTAGCAGGTAGTGCATATTGCAGGGTGCTTCCCTAACAAGCCAGAGCTCTTTCCCTACTCAGAAATTATTTTTTTTTTCTGGTCTAGAAATACTAGGCTACATTCTTTTCCATTTTGTCCTTTTTCAGAAGCACTGTGTGGTCTGTAACATCCACATGAGTCCCAGTGAGACCCAGCTCAGAGGGAGAGGCTCTATTAGGTCAACATCTTTCACCTTCTGCTGCCAGTTTCAGAATTTTCCATGTGAGCTGTCATCTGCCTGCTGTCCCCTGAGGCACAGGAGCCCTGCAGCAAGGGAAGAACACTCTCATCCTTAAGGAGCTACCTGGGGTGGAGGAGGCTACAAGTCCTTGTCCACTCTGCTCCTTATTCAGGATGGGATTTGAACTTCACGCCGCGGGACTTCTCAATTTCACATTTTCATTTCTCTCTTGTATTGAAATAGGTGAAAAAGGTCTAAGGTCTGAGTCCTCTTTTAAGGTTTGGGTTTTTTTCTTCAATTTTTCCTAGTGTAGCTTTGTCAGCTGGGGCTGCTGCTCTCACAAACCCCATCTCCCCGTGGCATTGCTGTGTGTGCATCTGAGACAGAAGGCAGCTCGTAGCTCTCAGAGAACTACTTTACACCTACATCATCCAAATAGTTGCTGGTGGGTTTGGTGTTTCTCAGAGCCAAGCACTGGTCTTGGGTGTCTCTCAGGGATCATTTCAGATGGTACTTTGTAAATTAATCTGTTTTCAAGGTCCAATCTAATCTTCCATGTAGGGATTGAAGGGACCTGTTATAAAAAGCTGCTGATGAAGTCCCATTGAAGTCATTGTAAATTTCACTGCGTAGTTCAAACAAAGAGAAATGATTAAAAAACATTTATTTAATGTGTCTTCTTCGAGACCAAAGGTACCAATTAAGTAGAATATACTGCAAGTTATGAGTCCTTCCTGCTGTCAATAACTGTCATGCAAGATCCATTAGTTCTTTCAGGCAATCTGCCACAGGAATTTTATGCCTCCCATAAATTTAAGCATGAGTTATTGCAAGAGAAACACACAAGAGCTCCTACTAAATAATATGTGTTACAGTTAATACAATAATTTCTTTCATGACCCAGTGAAACTAATGACAAATGGTGGCTTGTCTTGTTTGTAGCAACACAAAATATATTGGTGGGTGGTTTTGGAGCCAGAGTGAGCATCATTACCTTTGATCTAATGCCCAGCTCTATGTTGCTGCTTCACTTGCTGCTGTAATCCTGACTTGATCTCAACTTGAAATTGGTTTATTTGAAAAAAATACTTCAGCACATGCTAGTGGTACTTCTTTTAATCATACTTTCCTGCTCAGGTAAGTTTTAGTATCAGTTGTCACTTCTTTTTTGAAGTTGGAAATGGAATCTGCCTACATGTGAGTGCCAGTTCCAGCCAGTGGGCTTCCCTAGTCTGCATCTCTGCTCTTTCATGAAACCTGATAAAAGCTGGCCAGGGTCAGAAGCTACTAGAAGCAAGTCAGTCAAATGAGAGGCAAAAACCCTGCAAGAAATTTTGCCTTTGTTTGGGTCACATTTATGTCATTTTAGTTTTAAAGAACTTTTTCTTACTCCTGCAGTAAGAAATGGAAAACACTTGGATTTTCATATCCAACACACTTTTATGTCAAGAGAAGCTACAGTTTCATGGAAATCAGCAGAACTGTTTGCATTACTTGCATTTGTTTTTCTAAATGTGTTGCACAAAGACATTATTCCATTTGTAGGAGAAAGGAAGGCTGAGACTGACAAGTCAGCTTCTCAGCTCCCTAGGAAGGAGAGTCTGGGCCTAAGGAGCTGGCTGGAGAAACAGAAGCTGAAGCAAACAGTTGTGTCCATGCCTGAGGCAGAAATAGCTGTCTAGAAATGGTTTCAGTAGGAGACAAACTGTTTTTTTCATTCCCACTGGTCCTGATTTAAGGACCTGTGGGAGGCATTGCCTGGTGAGTATTCCTGAATATCCAATATTTATGTAGTGGGATTTATTTGTCCCAGAGAATTTTGTGACTGATAGATGAGCTGAGACACTCAGTTAAGTGAGCTCGATTCATCCCTAGCAAGTTCTTGTTGAGGCTGATAGCACAGTGCCCTGAAATGCTACAAAATGTTCTGGCTGCTCTGACAGCAGCAAAATATAATGGGTGACACTGTCCTGCCTGTGACCCAGGGGTCAGCTGAACCCACTTTTTCATGGGGCTGTGTAATTCAGTATCACCTGAGGCAAAAGAGCCACCCATCTGGGGATGTTTATCCCAGTTGAAGCAGCAGAGGTCTCCTGGCAGTGGTTCTGCTCTCACTGCTGGTGCTGGATGGATCCAGGCAGCAAGCTCCCAAATGTGGTGGTGGCTGTGAGGCAGGAAGGTACTCGGGCTGTAGATCATGAGGGATTGCTGATTTCAAATGCAGTGTACATGGATTTTGATAAACTCCAAGAGTTTAGGAGGATTGAAGTCTCTTGTCAGGTTTAATCAATCTTGGAACAAGTTTAAAGGATACTTCTTAGGCAATTCTTGAACTTAGAAAGTGGTGAAAGAAAGAATTAAAACAATCCCTCCAACAAGCCCTAAATCCCCATGCTTTTGCAGTCTGCTTTTTTCCCTGTATTGACAACAGATGTATAGAAGCTGGTGTTAAACTAGAGTTACAGCATCTGCCATGGTGCTGTGTTTGCTTTCTTAGCTGAGTGAGATACTGATGGTGCTGGGTGCAGGTGCTGTGACTCCAGCAGGAGGGCACTGTGGGCACTGCTCTCTGTGCCCTGCCCAGCTCCTGGGTGCCAGGGAGGCTTCCCCAGGCATTGCCAAGGTGATGCCTCAGGGGGCAGGTGAGCAGGTGAGTCTGGTGAGGAAGGGAGGAAGTGACCTGCCCTTTGGTAGCCCTTTCCTGGGCTCCTCGTGGACACAGTGGGAGGTGGGGGGTAACAGGTAATTCCTTCTGTAGCTGCACAGAGATGGTGGTGGTCAGAGCAGCTTCAGTTTTTGCTTCCTCCACTGTCATATGTCCTGGTAACTTGTCAGGGCTGCTGGTGAGCCTGCAATGCATGGAAAGCAGTGGACGTGGCTTTTCTTCAAAATCAGTTTTTTATTTGAAGCAAAAGAGCAGGAAGGGTGGGAGGGGGAATTCAGATAAAGGGACTTGCTGAAGACTATCTGAGAGATAAGTAGAGTTTCTGCCACCTCAATCCCAGACTGTTTGCTGTTGAAAATAGAAGCTCAGGAAGAGCTGATTGTGTTAGTAAGACTTTTCCTGCATGTTATTTATTGCTTCCCTTCTCCTGGCCTTTTGCAAAATCTTTAGGAAATTGTTAGGAGAAATATTTGAAAATCCTTACTATTTTCTCCTTGCTTTTCCTTCTTTACTGGTTTCTTCTTACTTTTGTGGGGCTGTGCTCCTCTCAAAACAGAGAGACTTCCCTGACCAACAGTCTTCATACTCTCATGACTGAATTATGTTACATGAGCTGTTCCACACAGACATTGCCATGATCAGTGGCATCAAAATAAGACACTGCTACAATGCCCACTGAAGAAAGATTAAGTGTAGACTTCAAAGAACAGAAGGAGATGAATGGAGACAGGAAAATAGGCCAGTTTTAGCCTCGATGTGTAGAATACACAAAAGGCATCTCTCCTGCCAAATTCCCTGTTGTATGTCTCAAAGAAAGGTCAGCAGCAGCTGTGTTGTGAGTGCACAAGTCTGTTTGTTGTGAACACTGATTTGGCCTCTTGCTATGAGTGGGTGTTTACGCTGATCCCAGGGGGTGGTTCATGACAAAAGGATGGATGGTTTTGGTGCTGTTGCTCAATTCTGAGAGCCCTTGACAAGGGGGGAGATTAATGGGTTGAATGCAACAAGAATGTGTCGGGAGGATAATGGTTCTTTGGGAGGATTAAGGATGTCAAGTGAGGCTGTTTTGGGTGTGGCTGTGTCAGAACCCTGGTGGGATGCAAAGGTGAATCAAGGAGGCCACAAAATGAGAGGTGGATGAAGGGGAGTTCTCAAGGTTCCCCCTGGGCACTGCTGCCATGAGCACTTGCACTGCACTGTGCACCTACCTAGAGATCAGAGCTCCAAACCCACTACTGCCAACTGCCATTTGTCAGGTTAATGAATGGAAAACAGGAATTATTTCACATCCTGAAGAAGCACGGGCCTTGGTGACTGAAGGTAGTGCTAAGCCTGGCCATTCCACCTGGATGAAAACGATTGAGAAATTCCATTTGCAATGGTGGGAGCTGTCAGGGACCTAAATAAACCCCAAGGCTTTGCATGTCTTTTGCTCAGGGGTTTGGCTGCTCAAGGCCCCCCTCTGACTGCCTGGAAGAGCTAGTTGTGAAAAGACTATCATTGGAGGATGATTTGGTATTTCCTAGAGTATTTAAACCTGAGCTCTTGGATATAGCTCTATTCCCTCGTAACCTGAAAACCAGGAATGGCTGTGAGTTTTAAAATCAAGCAAAGCAGTATTTGGAGCTGAACATCTGGCCATCAATTCCACAGCATTAATTCTGTCACAAATGAAATACATTGGAACAAAGGTCACCAGTTGTGTGTTGCCATGTAGAGAACACAAGCAGCTCTGTGTGATCAAGCAGTTCCCTTACAGGAGCTGTTCCACACCAGACTCCTTAGGTGTGGTACTGTGTGTTAATGGCAATTAATTTGCTACTACTGCTAAAGGTTCATCATCTACCATTGACATTAATTATTCTGTTTTGGCTCACTGACTTGCAAAATCACTAAAATGATTCCTTTGTTACAAAATACTGTACTGCAGAATGTGTTTGATGGAAACACAGGTCTACTCATCATCTTCTATCAAGAACTTCTCTCCTGCCTCAGAATGATTCACTATGGGGAGGAATTGGAGGGAACAGGATTTTTTGCAAATGGCTTTGAAAAGAAATTAAAGTTGTTATATTTAGAGCATGTCTACTTGTCACTCATCCTTAGCTATCTCACAGTAGAGGGCAGGAGTGAATTCTTTTCAATTTGCAATTTTCAGGCTTGTAAATTGAAAAATCCATGTCTGCCCTTTCTAGCTTAAGGAGGATTGACAACAGAAGGTCACATTTTGGAAAGGGGTGTGTTCTGCATGATCCATTATCGTGTCAGGGTCTGGGGGTTGCTGCTGGCCCTCTGCAGTGTTTTTGAGCACCTGGTGATCACAGTGTAGTTACATCCACAACAAGCTTCTGAAAGAGGGAAATCCTAATCTTTTGTGTTTATAACCAGAAAACTAATTTACAGCAAGTCATCTGTGATGGTGTAAGAAGAAATCAGTGACAGAGCTCTCAAGGTGCTGTGCAAATTGTTGGACTCCCAGTCACATCACTGTAGCATCTTCTGCAAGGTGGGACTTCACTGCTGTTGTAGGGGTGCAGGATTTACTTCCTCTCTCCCTGTTTGATTCACTGCTGTCAGTTGTTTGAGGTACTGAGACACATTTGAGTATTTTACAAACTTTGTGAGGTGCTGACAAACCAAGGAAATGGACAACAAAGACCAGCAGTCAGCTGGTGCCTGACAACAAACACAGGAATTACCAAGAGCAGCAGGTAGAGAGAGTGCAGATATTTTCATCTCTACAAGAAGTTGTGAATTTGGGTTGCAGGGTGTTAACTAGACACCTGCTCTGCTTTGTCTGAAGACAGAGCAGCAAGCTTTGCACTTGGCTCACTTTGAACTGCCAAGATAGTGTCAGATGGTTTTTGGTGGACAACACTATCACAGCCTCCAGTTAAACTTTTTTTTCTTCAGGATTCATTCCTAGCCAGTGACAGTGTAAGAAACAAAGCCATTTGGGAGTGCAGTTCTTACCAGGAAGGAAGAAGAATCTGAGATGTATGACTTGGCTAAAGTGGCAATGAAGGGTCTTAGACTGCCACAGTCACACAACTATTTTAAGGGCATCAAGCAGGAATTATTCAAGATGGAATGAGGGATAAAGTTGGGAAATTCAAGACTATAAAACCATCTCTCAAAGTAGATGAGGGAGGCACATCAGGAAAAAAAGGCAGCAAATTTTTGCTGCATGTACTTTAAAAGTGGACACATCTAACCCAGTGAACAATGGGTTTACCTCCCAAGGTAGCAGGCTGGGGAGGGCTGGTGGTGCAAGGAGGGTGTGATCCAGGCAGTGCTGGAGCAAGCTGCAGTGCTGGTGCCTCCTTCCAGAAGCAAAGAGGTCTCTTTGGAGAGAGTCCCCTGGCTGGGGAATGCAGAGTAGGGGTGCTGGGGAGAAAACAGGAGAGGTAATTTCCCACAGCAGAGGAGGGGTTGGACCATGGTTGGAAAATCTCCTACTGGAGCTGTGCCTAAACCAGGAGTTGAGGAACTCCGTGTCTCAGTTCTTTTTTGTGTCAGGAAACTATTTAATTTGTGTGTTTGGGGGGGTTGAAAATCTCCTTTTAACTGCAGTCTGCAGTTTTCATTGGCTATTCAACATAGGTTTCTTTATAGAAAATGTGTCATTTTCCCCTGGCAGGAGGTGACATGGTGAGTTGTGGGCATTTGCATGAGCTGCTCTTTATTTCTGAAACCTTTCAAGGCTGCCTCTGTGCTTTTCAACCTCCTAAACTGCTTGCCTGTTGGGGAGGTACCAGATCTAGCATTCCCTTGGGAAGAAAGTATGTGACTGGTGTAATTGGAGAGCCTGGTTCTTTTCATATTCATCTCAGTTTTATACCAGGGCAACTCCAGGGACTTGTCTGAGTGGGAGCAGATTCAGGCTCAATATCTCTTCAGTCTGTGATGGGGACTGTGTAACAGGATTCATAAATCATCTTTCTAGATACAAAAAAAATCCAACAACCCCAACAACCCAATGCAAAGCCTGTTTTGGTAATAAAACTTCCAGTAATGAAAGAAACATAGATCAGTTGGATTGCTGGGGGGGTAAAAACATGTCTGTCTCTGCTTAATGTGCTTTGCTCTTGTGCTTAACCATCCATTCATGGTGTTCCTCTGCTGCCAAAGCACAGCCCACCACTTCTGCTGACTGGACAGAGGGGTCAGATCAATGCAAGGGAAATTCCTGTTAATGAGATTTTGATTCTTTGACACTTCCAATCAATGTTTGCCAGAAAGGAGTGGAAGAACACTGATGTTAACAATCCAGTTCTCAATTGTTTCTCAAGTAGGCAATCACAAATATTTGTCTTGTGTGGGTTTGGGGTTTTTCTGTTGGTGTGTTTGGGTTCAGTGTTGATCAGTCACAGCCTGCAGTTCAGTGAGACCTTACTTTAGATTGTGTCATTATTACCTTTTTAGAAAGAAAGTACCAGTTTATTGTGATATTTTTCCTACTATACAACCTCAATATCTCTTAATTAGTAACTTTTCCTAATTGAATTCCTTGGCAGTGTCTGATAATGAGCTGTTCTTGCATGTATATGTAACACAACCAGGATTCCCATGAACCATCAGGGGTGCAAGCAGGGAACGTGTACACCAGTTACTCCACTAGATGTTATGTTTTGAAAGCATCTCACTTCTGTAAGACTGCACTTTCCTTTATTCACTTAACTTAGCAGCAGTTCAGAAATGAAGCCTCTTGTATCCTGGGGTCACTGCTCTGCTAAAACATTTCTTCTTGTCCTGTCCAGCCTGTTGGGAACCCAAAATCATGGTAATAATGGTCTGTGTGTGCCCTGCTAAATAATGTCCTGTCTCAGAGCGGGCTGGAATGCCGCAGGGTGTTGAGCTAGGACACATCCAGTACAGACCAGTGGCAGGCAGAGGTATTGACTGTTCTACTGGAGATGAAGAATGTCTTCTGTACTGGTGACCACGCTCTGAGACACCTGGTTTCTTTCAAAAGCTATTAATAGGGGCCTGTTCTGAGGAAAGCATCTTTGAATCCAGAGTGTGTGAAGTTGTTTAGCTGCAGGCCTGGTATCCCAAGGCTTGGGTGGTTAGACAGCAGATTGCTGGAGGCCAGTGTGTTCAGACACAGCAGCACTGGAAATGTGGCTGGCCAGAGCTCTTCCCACACAAGGCTGGTCAGAGATTCAAGGGAAGAGTTGTTTCAGATACTCCCTCTGTGGTCTTGACATTGGGGACCCTGTGCAGAAAAGAGCCAGGTTGTGGGGATGGACTGACCCTGCAGCTCAGCACGGCTGGGTCAGGATGTCAGAAAGCAACAGGCAGAATAGTCACAGAAATTGTGATGAATTTCAACTTCTGTTTCTAGAGAGGGAAAAAAAAATCTGAAGCTACTGAAATTGAAACATAATAAAATAAAATGCCTCTAATAGAGGGTAATCATGTGCTTTTGCCATGCTGTATCATGATTTATAGGGTCTTAAATGGACTTCCAATTTCTGTCCCTTTTATTTCTTGCAATCTTGAAGAAATGATCAGTTGAACTTGGCTCTGAGAAGAATGTAATGCAGCCAGTGTAGCTCTGCTCCCAAACAGAGCCATGCTTTTTTATTTAGATGAAAATCTTCAATAAACTCATTTTGTGCTGGCTCTGCTATCCTTCAGGATAAATATGTTTCCAGTACAATTAACAGCTGACCAAAAAAGAAGAATACTTGTCTGAGATCTCGGTGAAGGAAATGAATTTCAGAGAATGCTGTAAATTGCTCTGGTAGTATCTTTTCAGAAAGATAATACTGAGCTGCAATTGTAGTCAGTAACCAGCTTTTTTCTAGCCTGCTTTGATCCTTACAGCCCCTTTTCCCCTTTTGTTGGTATGCATAACCCCAAAAAAGGACCTAACGAGCTGCCCAAATTGCTGACTGCCTGTGTGCTATCGATTGGGCTCATTGATGCTGCCTTATCTAAGACTAAATTGGCATCAGTTTTTTTCCCTCTGAAGCCTGAAGATTTAGTGTTCTTTTTAATTGTTGGAGGAAGGTCAGCACGGAGTGTACCCTCTGGCTTTTCATCTTGGGTGGAAATGTCCTCAATGAAGAGAAAAGTGCACATCAGCAAAAGGAGCTCTTGCTGAAAGCTGCGTGCAGGCTTCTTCTGGTTTGCCTTTGTGATGACATAAGATTTGACCTTGGCCTGGATCTGGGTGAAAGAAGAGTAACATTTGTTCCCTTCAGCCTGACAGCAGCACTGACAGCAGGATCCCAGCACTCCCATCAACAGCAGCTCCTGACCTGCTGGAATTTTGTAGCATTGCTTGGAGAAAGAATTTATTTACTATTGAAGTGCTGTTCTTTCGAATTCCTCAGCGTAAAGATCTTGGTGTCTGTCTTTAGACAGCTAAAATATAAGTGGAAGACACATTTTCTGCTAGGATTTAACATGGTAATTTAATTTCCTTGCCCTTTTGGCTGGTCCTGTAGCCAGTCTGGCAGGTGGAGACTGAACTTGTGGGTAGGACTGTTCCTGCAGCCTAAACTTTCTGAACTTATCCTCTTTATGCCCAGCTGTGGCAGGCAGGAGAGGAGACTCCTCTGTGATCTGTGTCCTGAAAACGGGGAGGAAAGGAATGAGTTTTGTGGGAAGAGGAGCTCTGTTTCCTTCTCCCTCAATGCTCAGTGAGGTGTCCTGCAACCCAGGTCTGAGAAATGGGAGGAAACACAAATCAATAAATAACTGATAAGTAAGTGTCAGGATGGAGGTGTTGACACGACTGTGACGGGTCTTCCTGCACAGAGGGATCCATCCCAGAGAGATCCATGTCTCTGTGCCAGGCAGTGAGTAGCCCTGTGTGGCTGCACCAGGAGAGAAGACTAATTTTAGCATCTACTTTTGAAATGATTTCAGGGCACTTGCATGAACTGCTGTGGTTGAATGCAATCAGGTTGGATGCATAGGGACAGAAGCTTATTTTCCCTCCACCTGAGCTCACCAAAAGAAATGAAAAAACCTTGAGCCCATTTCCCTCAGGGCTTTGGCCTGCCCATCTGTTAGGGAGGCAGCAGAGGTGAAATACATCTGGTCCTCTGATTTCCTTCACTAGTCTGCTCCCTGTCCCCCCATCACCCCTAAGTCCTGCACATCCGGAGGAGAAACAAATTCAGTTTTCCTCTTGAAGCCCAATGAGGTCAAGAAGAAAGTGGAACAGATGAAAAACTTCTCAGCATATTAAAGAATAGTTGGAGGATAAAACAGGCCTGAGGGTATCACTGTGACTTTGAGCAGAGATGGGAAGCATTACTGGTGTATTTTTTTGCAGAGGTCTGTGTAAACAGTTTCCAGTTGGGTGAATTTAGAGGTTTCCCCAGTCTGATTTGAAATTTCACTTGAGTTGTCCCCAGTGGCTCAGGGACACTCTCAGGCAGTTGCAGTTGGGAGATTTTTTTCATGTCTCCAGTTTGACCATCTGCCTTTGACAACAGAACGTGTGCAGTAGTTGATGAGATGTCAGAAGGAAACACACAGAGCAAAATGCTGTGAGCTCTTTGTGTCTCACTTCTCCCCAAGCCTGCAGCCAAGGAAAGCTGTAGAGCAGATACAAGTCCAAAAGTGAGGGGAGATTTTGTACACAGAATAGTTGAAAACTAAATTCCAGTCTTTGGGTGTGAGCTAGCCATGAGAAATATAAGGCACCTATACAAGGTGTTTGGCAGTTTCCATTCAGAGCTCCCTGACACAGTCCCAAGTTTTTTGCTGTCTAATGAAGTGTGAGAACTGCAAGTCCCTGTGTCAAGCTGCATAAGTGCTTTCCTGTGTATGGAGCATATCCTCTTGGTTGCTTAAGGAGATGGGTCAAAGAGAGTATGAAGAGAATGTTTCGTTATTAATCAGATGCCTTGATGGTTACTAGGGTGGCAAGAACTGATCTTGAGAAGAACAAGTTCTGAGAGTGCAACAGGAATTGTATTTTTTTTAGAAATGAATTGTAATTTGAGTCACCACTGAAATCAGCAGCTTGAATTTCAAACAGAAATTCACCTTGCTGTCCCTGCCTCACCTCCTCCATGCCTCAGATGTCCTGCTGCACCTTCAGGCTCCCCGACCTCCTGGTCCCAGAGCGTGAGCTCGGAGCTGCTGCTGATGTCTGGCTGGGCTGTGGGAGCCAGAGGGATGCTGAGAGGATGTGAAGGTTGGTGGGGAGGGTCCCAGCCTCCTCTGCCATGCCTGGCAGGTGGGTGGTATGTCAGGGAGCCAGGCACCCTGGGGTTCTGGGGGAGCTTTGCTCCATCCTCCCTTTGGTCACAGGAGGTGCTAGTCCCCTCGTGTGGGTTTTGTGTGCTGCAGAGGCCAGCACTTCCAGAGGCAAACTGCACATGCTGAAGGGGAGGTCAGTGAAGAGGAGCAGGCAGTGTGGTTATGTCATAAATCCTGCTCCCTCTCCCTGGGTTTGCCTGGCAGGATCATTTCCAGAGGGACTGGTGAGAGCTGTTTGCCTGCAGCCTTGCTGCAGCACTCTGGAGCTATGAAAATCTGAAAGCTGGCAGCAAGATTTCACTGCAGAGCTGTTCTTACATAGTTATCATGGGCATTCATTTGCAGGGAAGGGGTGTTCAGGAAAAACAGCAAGAAAACCTGTTCCAGCTCCTTTAGAAAGAAAAAAAAGCTTGCTTTATTTAGAGAGCAGAGGCTGTTTCCATACCTGGGCCTCATTCATGCATAGCAAGAATCTCCTTGGGTTTATGCAGAGCTGAGTTTGGAGAGCACTTTCCTCTGGTGATTAGTAACATTTTGTTAATGTTTTCTTGTGCTGGGTTAGAGCAAATTTAATTATTTTCTGCCGGGCAAAGAACTAAAGGAGCAGCATTTTTCCAATAACCCATTTCAGGGGGAGAAGGGAAAACCTGCAGCTCTTTCTTACCATTAGTAGGAGCCTCTGAAGCTGCAACCTGGGAGCTTTGCTGCTGCTTTACTCTTCCTGCAATTTCTTTTGAGTCAGGGCCAGCTGCTTCCAGCAGCTCCCTGTGCTCCCTCTTCTCCTCCATCACTGAACTGGGGATGTCTGTGCCTGCTTCTCTGGAAGCTGAGACAAAGCTCAGACCCTCTGGGCCAGCTCCTGCTCACCTGCTCTGTGCCCCATCCGACCCAGCAGCCAGGTCTCAGTCTGGTGGAGTTTTGATCCACTTGCTCAGCACACCTGACACCAGTTGACTGGATTTCTTGCTTCTCTGTGTTGAGATTTGATGTGAAGTGTGGCCCTTCTCTCCTCCTTGAGACTGTGTTTAGGAGGGCTGGATTTGTTTTTACCTTCTTGCAGCTCTGTAAATGCTAATGGCTCCATATAGAGTTATTAGTCTTCTCCTGTCCTGGAGGCTTTGGGAAGTGATGTTTTCTAGCACATGGGAAGATCAGACCTTCTGGGGGACTGCTGTGATGTGTTATGTGAGACTGTCTTAGTTTAGACAACT